>SJYC01031181.1:0-20138 GCA_006408675.1 Madoqua kirkii
TAATAAAATCAAACAAATATAACATTGTTTATATTATTAAAAACTTGAGAACAACTTAAATATCTCCAAATAGGAACTATTTAGCCAGATACAACTGAGCAACTGAACGACAACAAATAAAATATGGTGCTATATAATGGAATACAATTAGAAAACATGTTAATAATACATAACTAATAACAAAAAAACAGGTGAACTAATATGTTTGTTAAATTATAGATCATAACACTAAAATGTCAAGAAAGAGATGTATTAAGAATTGTTAATGATTATTTCTGGGTGGTTGGAACTTATAATTTTTGTCTTTTGCATGCTGCTGCTGCTGCTAAGTCACTTCAGTCATGTCCGACTCTGTGTAACCCCATAGACGGCAGCCCACTAGGCTCCCCCGTTCCTGAGATTCTCCAGGTAAGAACACTGGAGTGGGTTGCCATTTCCTTCTCATAGTATTGCTTATATATTTTGCAATGAAAGTTTGTTTTTTAATATAAATAAGAAAGTTTTGTTCATGACACTTTGATTACAACTATGTATAAATTAGAAGAATAAAGGATGTAAATAAAAGAAAGAAGAGATGAAAACTCTCTCCTAACAGTGGCTTTCTTTGGCCAGTGGAAAATGGGGCAAATGCTTTCTACTTTTATGAAGTTTTCATACTTTCTATTACCAATTTATTCTCAGAAATTTATTTTTAAATATAAAATTGGATTTAATAAAGTAAGCATCTCTCCACCCTCCTGTATACATGTCTCTCATGTCAAATGTCTACACTGAGTCTTAATGCCAAGTTTCTAGGCTCCAGCCAGGCCACTACATTAGGTCACACTTATAGACAAATACTTCTGTATTTATGATGTGAATCATGAAAAGAGGCTTGGAAACTTTTCTAGAATCCTTTTAGGAGTCTAGCAGGGAGCTGGGTGGGATTAGAACTGGCTGCTTTCCACTCAGCATTCCATCTCAGTCTCTGGAGAGAATGGGGAGTGATGAGATCTTGGCACCACTCTTCCAGATCCAAGTTGTAGTGTACTGGCTTTTTGGCTGGAACTCCTCACACATATGCTCTGCCTTTCTGCCATCAAGCAGAGGGCTCCTTGCCTGCACCAGTCTGGATGTCAGCGGGAGGCCTGCTGGTCCCCAAAGCTTTCTGCATGAATTACTCTGCGTGGTTTCTGCACATCAAAACATGGCACCCACACGCATCCACCCCTCCCCTGAAACACACTCTGTATTCCATTAGAAGCTGGTTCCATTTGGCCACTATATTAGACCAATGCCAGACCTTCTTCAAAAATCACCTAGTTTCCATCTGCTAAAATACTATGTTTCTTCTTCCCTTTCCAGATAAAGCATGCTTTCTGGTCCATTTCCAGCTTCTCAGTTCTCCCTCTACAGTGTTGCCCTGTGGGGCTGCCTGAATGAACTGATCTTGTCACTCTGTGGTCCCCACATCTTCTGTGACTCCCCAACACATTCAGGATAATATACGTATTCCTTAGATGGTTAGCCGGGTCCTCCGCGCTATGCCCCCGACTTACCCAGTCACTGTCACCGCAGATTGCTCACCTGACTCTGTTGCTCTAAACACTGTCATTGGCCTTGACCTGCCTTCTCACTTGCCTCTGTTTTTCCACAGGCTGTTCTCCACTTGGTACCCAATCAATGCCTCATCTTTCAAAACCCAATTGAGTGTCATCTTACTGAGAAGTTTTTCTTGCCCCTGCTTCCCTCTTCCCTCTCTTGTTTGTTCATTCAGTACAAGGCCGTATCACCCATGGCCCTTATGGCTAAGAGTATTTGCCAGCCCACTGCTGTCCTTCATGGGGTCTTGAGGTCTTTGCAAGCAGGGGCTGGGTTTTTCCATGACTTTATCCCAGTGCCAAGCCTACTTTCATAGTTTCTAGACAATAGTAAGCACTCAAAAATAATATCCAGCAAAAAAATTCACTCTTGGATATAATCCCAATATATACAAGACATGGACAAGAATGTTCACAGCAGCATTTTCTGGATTAATCCCAAACTGTAAATAAATCATGGCATTTAAAATAAGTAAATCCCATACAACAGTGAGACTGAATGACTGAATAATGTGAATGAATTTCACAAACATAATGTTGAGTGAAATAAGCCAGAAATAAGAGTAAACAATGTATAATTTCTTTTATATGAGCTCAAAAAGCAAGTAAAAGTTATTCTATGGTGCTAGAAATCATGAGAATAGTTACTCTCAAATGAACAGAGTAACTGATAGAGGGGCATCTGGGGCCCCAGTAGTGTTCCATTTCTTGATCTGGGTGCTGACTGTGGAATTTTCATCCAGCTGTGTATTTATGATTTGTGCATGTGTCTCCAATTTAATAAAAATTTTAATTTAGCAAAGTTCCCTTTGTGAAACATGTTTCTCTGTGGCATTGAGAGCAGGACAGAAATGACCGGAAGAATTGCCAGCTTGACTGATGCTCTTGCTCTTTTCCTTACTCAGAACAGTGTTTCAGGGCAGGAAGGAAAATTTTTTTGAAAAAGAGGAAAAAAAAAGAGAGAGAGAGAAAGCTCTCCCATACAGAGTTCAGCATTTGCTTTGGTATCAGCAGGTGTTAATTTGGATAGTTTGATTTCTCTACTTCAATTTTGGCACGCTTCAGTGATTTTAGAATGAGTCGGGGTATAATTGGAATTTCACTCTTTGCTTGCTATCTTCATCCTTTTGCTTTTAAGGCTTCTCTTACTAATAGGCACAAGCTTACTGGCCTGTGCACATCTATCAAACATCCCCTATACTAGATCACATTTCCCAGCTGCAGTTTAAAATTGGTTTTCTTCCTCTTGATAAAAGGATTGTGCTTATTTATCGAAATTAACATATGTGAACTGATAGGGTTTTGTTTTGTTTTTTTTCCTTCCAAATTTTAAGAGCTCTAGAAATTCCAGACTCTGGGCATCTTTAAAAATTCATTTTCTTCTTTTTAAGCAGCTCAGTGTGCGGAAGGAGCCTGGGAACCCTGCCTCTGAAACCTCGCAGTCATTTGGCTACAGCCTTCTGCAGCCTCTGGCTGGAGCCCATCCAGCCATCACTGCAGGAACTCACCGAGTCCCTCTCTCACATTCAGTGACAGAGGCCTTTCAGTGTCTGCACAGATGGGAATTCTGCTGCTATCGTCTCTTTTCACATTTCCTGCACTTTTCTTCTGAAGCACTCCACTGCCCAAAATAGAATCACAGTTTTTGAATCCATGTGTAGGAATTTACTGGGAGAATAGTCTCTGTAGTTCCCTGTGATTATCACAGACTGAGATAGTTTTCCTACTGGCTACCAGGTAGATAAAAGAGTCAGAAGGGTGCTCAGTGTGTCTCTCAAAGAACAGCATGGGTTTCCTCCCAGGGGATTGGTGGGGAGGAGCCCACTGTGAGGCAGGATGTTAGTGCTGACCTGTGGACAATGAGGAGCAAGGGGACAGGAGCCTATGTCAGCCCTGCCACCCATCAACCCTCTCACAGTCCTCTGTGCTCCTGAGGTCTCTTCCTGATGGGATACACACTGCCTTTCTATGTGTGTGTGTGTGTGCACGTGTGCACTCAGTCATGTCCAGCTCCTTACAGCCCCATGAACTATCGCCTACTAGGCTCCTCTATCCATGAAATTTTCCAGGCAAGAATACGGGAGTGGGATGTCATTTCCTCCTCAAAGGGATCTTCCCAACCCAGGGATTGAACCCATGACTCCTGTTTCTACTGCACTGGCAGGTGGATTCATCACTGTACCACCTGAGAAATCCTTTTTTTTTCTTTTTTTCATTAGTTTCCATTCATTGGAAGGACTGATGCTGAAGATGAAACTCGAATTCTTTGGCCACCTGATTCAAAGAACTGACTCATTTGAAAAGACCCTGAAGCTGGGAAAGATTGAAGGAGGAAAGAGAGGGGACGACAGAGGATGAAATGGTTGGATGGCCTCACTGACTCAATGGACATGAGTTTGAGTAAACTCCAAGAGTTGGTGATGGACAGGGAGGCCTGGGGTGCTGCAGTCCATGGGGTCACAAAGAGTCAGACACAACTGAGTGACTGAACTGAACTCTCCCTGATCCTCTCTACCTAGTTGAATTATCTCTCCATCCTTGAAAGTCTTATTCAAATCCCATCTCCTCCAGGAAGCCTTCCTGGATGGCTTCAGCTGGAAGTAATTTCCCTCTACTCTGAATTTTTAGAGCCCTTGATGAATATACATTCTGGGGGTACCTATTATAGCACTAATAAAAGTATTACTTTTAATATCACTGTTAAGTTTTTATTAATTTAAAATGTATTATTCTAATAATAAATATTAATCAAAGCATTAATATTTAAATTAATTATTGATTTTAACTAAGTTAACTATTGATTATCGTGCTTGGTATGAGTACCTCCAATACAGACACTATTTTTTGCACTTTACTGATATAAAGTCAGAATCCTGACAATGACTCTTTAAGTTAGGTTGTATTATTATTCACAATTTATGAATCCTAGGGCCCATAATGATGTCATAACTCTCTCATCAGATTAGAAGCTCCATTTACCATCTCTTTGACTTACGGACTTGTCTGTTTCTCAGTACAAGGCTCAGGGACCTGCAGTTGGTAACTGTTCACCTCATTTTCATCCATTTAATTCTGTTTTGCCTAAGGGACTTAAGATCAGGAAAACAGCATCTGAAAATCATTTCCATCAATCATGTATGCTACCTTTATATTTCTGTCAACAAGGAGGATGGTGTAGTGGAGTAGGTAGGATTGATACAAAATCAAAAGAAAAAAAAGACCTCATTTCATATGTATTGTATGCCAGGCACTATGGTAAGTGACATATATTCACTCTTTCTTAATCTCAGCTTTATTCCCCAAAAGATCAGAGAGAAGTTGCAAAATGGTCAAATAAGTAGATGAAAGTGTTCTACCAAAAGGAATATGAACGTAGAAAGTCAAAGAGAATCCTGGGTTCAGTTGTTATCCAAGAAGGCATGCCTTGAGGACCCTTCTTTGGTGGTGAGCCACAGATTTGGCTCTAGGCTTCCTAGTGTTTACGACAACGAACACACAATCAATTATAACACTCACATCGCCTCTAAGATAACACCAAACCAGCTATTCAGATGACACACACATAAATGTCACATCAAATAGTTTCCTGTTACAATTCTCAGGGCAAGCCAGTCTCATTTTGCAAGTGTCAAAATCTATTCGAGAAGGAGATAGACCTATAGGATCTAGTTATGTAGTCTAATTTGATTCAAGACATTCACAGACTGTACACATTTCAGGAAATTCTCAAGTGGGCTCCATACTATCTTCTCCAGATAATTACCTTTCCACCGTCAACTAAAAGCTGGATAGGAGTTTTAGTTTAATATTTATTAACATTCTATAAAACTAGCAGGAACAGCTAGTACCTCCAGGAACAGCTTTTGGAAAACCCAGTCTTCCAGGTAACATGGAGCTTTAAAAATTGAGGTTTTCAGTGGGGAAAATGAAATGCAAACTCCTTTGCATGATTTATGATGCTTTTCACAACCCAGCCTCAAGCTGCTGTTCCAGACCTAATTTAATGCCATCCCCACACTGCAGCATCCTCATATTTTGTCCGAACTAAACTACATAGAGTTTCATGAATATTCCCCACGCTCTCACACACTGTAAGCTAACAGATGCTTCCTAAGACACCCTGTCTTCTGTCCCTTCTCCCCTGACTTCTCTGCCTACTGGGTCTTGAAGGATGCTATCTTTTCTGATCGCACCTAACAATTAATCTTACCCCTTATTAGGCTCCCATAGCACTTTGCTTATATCACATTTTATTATCCCCTTTTGTTAGTTTCTTTGATTTTTCTGCCAAACTGTGAACTCCTTCAGGGTGAAATGTGTTTTTTTTTTTAATATCCCAGCATTGGGGACCCAATCTGACCCTGATATATTTAAACCAAATATTTATTGAGGGCTTCCTGTACTAACAAAGCAAGCTGGGAAAATTTCCATCCTGTGATGCTAACTGAAAAAACACGAGATACCTCATAGTGACTCAAATATGTTTCCACCATTCTCTGAAGCCATCTAGGATTGTGTAGATGGACTTCTCAACATGGCTTCATTTAGAAAAGGATGACCCAGTAAATAGATTGAACCACAAACTGATTCTACTGAACTCTTTTTATCCTGACTCAGTATCACCCAGATTTGAAAGCTCCAAAGGAAGCTGCACGTGTACTCTGCAATTTATTCCAAGTTTTTGTAACACCTGATGCCAACAAACTTTGGAAAATTACATTCAGCATCTGAATACATCACCTCATTTACCAATAAAACATATGCGTCTTACAAGTAAAACAGAGCAACCATCCCAGGACACCTTAATAATTTTACAACAGAGCTAAGAGGAGGGTCAGAAATTTTAAAAAGCTATCTACTCCTCCATGATCTCCTAACAGGAATAGGAAATTTAAGAACTAAGTTACCAAATTTCATTGTCAGTGAAACAGACTACTGAATGGAGGCTATAGTAAGTATTGTGCAAATCTGACTTTATTTCTGGACTTCCAGAGCTTTCCATCAGTTGTCCATTACAAAAAGCCATACTGTGAATGTTTATAGATAATAAACTCTGTTGAAATATGAGAACATTTCCATAAATGAGGTTCTGAAAATATGTTGAGCAAGCAGTTTGGATATGTATGCAAAAGAGAATAACACTACTAATATTTGTTAGAAAATTGTTAATTTGCTTTATAGAAGATGTTCACATAACAGAAAATAGGTCTTTCAGCAGAAGGTAGATTTAGTAGACAAAGAAAGATTAAGCCCAGAACATTATAAATTCACCATTATTTTTCTATTTTTAGATTAAAAAACTCACCAAATTTACGTTGAGATTTACTTGTGTGTCAGCATCGTAGTTGGTACCAAAGAAAGAAAGATGACTAAAATATTCTACCCAAGTGGAACTTATAATACAATAGAGAAGACCAGTAAAACTATAATAAAATTTCAACACTGTATTATGTAAATTCTAAGACAGAGATACTCAACTGCTATGGAAACTCAGAGAAAAGGCACTGAGGAGGTCAGAGAACGGTTTCCTGAAGATGCTGAGTCTTAGAACGATGAACAAAGCACTATTTATGAGATGGAGAAAAACTGTCAGTGGAATAAGAGCAGAAGGCACCAATGACAAGATTTGGAATACCTCACAGATTAATGGACAGGGGATGACTAGGAGGTTTTGAAGGAAATCAAGATGTGATGAGAGAGGTGACAATGGAATCATGAGAAAATAGTGCCAAGTGCTGCGAAAAGCAACTCAAGGAGAAGGTAACACTCAACAGTAAAGCACAGAGAAAAAGAGATCATCACTTAGAATATTGTTGTTGTCTAGTCACTAAGTCATATCTGACTCTTTTGTGACCAGATGAACTGTAGCCCACCAGGCTCCTCTGTCCATGGGATTTCCCAGGCAAGAATATGAGAGTGGGTTGCCATTTCCTTCTCCAGAGGATCTTCCTGACCCAGGGACCAAACCTGCATCTCCTGCACTGACAGGCGGATTCTTTATCACTTATCCACCAGGGAAGCCTCACTAATTATTAGAGAAAAACCCTAATTCAAAAAGATACACACACCCCAGCGTTCACTGCAGCACTATTTACAATAGCCAAGACATGGAAGCAAGCTAAACGTCCATCAAAAGCGGAATGGATAAGGAAGATGTGGTACATATATACAATGGAATATTACTCAGCAATAAAGAGAAACAGAACTGTACCATTTGCAGAGACGTAAATGGACCTAGAGACTGTCATACAGTGAAACAAATCAGAAAAACAAATATCGTATATTAATATGTATATGTAGAATCTAGAAAAATGGTAGAGATACCTTACTTGCAAAGCAGCAATAGAGACACAGATGTAGAGAAAATGTGTGAATAACAAGGGGGTAATTAAATGGGATGAATTAGGAGACTGGGATGGACATATATACACTAGTGATACTATGTATAAAATAGGTAACAAATAAGAATCTACTGTACAGCACAGGAACCCTACTCAGTGCTCTGTGGTGACCTAAATGGGAGGAGAATTCAAAAAATAGAGGATATATGTAAGCATATTCCTGATTCACTTTGCTGTACAGTAGAAACACAACATCATAAAGCAACCATAAGCCAATAAAAATTAATGAAAGTAAACAAATGGAACCTAATTAAATTCAAAACTTTTTGCACATCAAAGGAAACAATGAACAAAATGAAAAAACAACCTACAGGATGGGAGAAAATATTTGCAGATGATGTGACCAACAAAGGATTAAGTTCCCAAATTTATGAAGAACACATACAACTCAGTATCAAAAATGAACAACCCAATCAAAACATAAGCACAGAACCTAAATAGACATTTCCCCCAAAGAAAACACCTAATTGCCAAGAGGCACAAGAAAAGATGCTCAATATCGTTATTTATTAGAGAAATGCAAAATGAAACTACAATGAGATATCACCTCAAACCAGAATAGCCATCATCAAAAAGTCAACAACAATAAATGATGGAGAGGGTGTGGGAAAAAGGGAACCCTCTTGGTATAGCTATTATGGAAAACAGTGTGGAGGTTCCTCAGAAAACTAGAGTTGCCATATGACCCAGCAGTCACATTCCTGGATTTTGTCTGGCATATACCTGGACAAAACTATGATTCAAAAAGATACCTGTACCCTATGTTCATGGCAGCACTATATACAATAGCCAAGACATGGAAGCAGCCTTAATGTCCACTGATAGATGAATGGATAGAGAAGATATGAGAATGTGATGGAATATTATTCGGCCATTAAAAAGAATGAAATAAAGCCATTTTCAGCAACATGGATGGACCCAGAGATTATAATACTAAGTGAAGTCAGAACGACAAATATCATATAATATCATTTATATGTGGAATCTAAAATACAACACAAATCAACATATCTACAAAACAAAAATTGACTCTCAGATACAGAGAACAGACCTATAGTTGCCAAGGTGGGAGGTGGAGGAGAGAAAGATTGTGAGTTTTTAATTAGCAGATGCAAATTAGTATACATAGAATGGATAAACAATAAGGTCCTCTTATAGCACAGAGAACTATATTCAATATCCTGTGATAAATCATAATAGCAAAGTATATATGTGTATAACTAAGTCACTTTGCTATACAACAGGAATTAATACAACAGTGTAAATTAACTACACTTCAATAAATTTTTTTAAAGCAGAGAGAAGAGATGATGAGCAATGTCCTTGAGCTGATGGGAGGCCAAGTATGTGGGTTGGAAGAGTTGGCCATAAGGAAGAGACCTCTAACCTTAACCCTAACCCTAGAGGAAGGTCTCTAACCCTCCAAGACACTGGGGAAAGATCCAAGAAGTGAAGCTGTGGTGGGTAAACTTGGAGGGAGGAGCACCACAGGATGATATAGTTCAAGCCAGATGGCTTCAGTTTTGTGTTGAAATAGGCTACAAAGTCACCTAATAGTGAGGACACAGAGACTAGCGAAAAGGCTAGAGGAAAAGGGTAGCTTGGGGACATCAGGAAAGTAAGTAGAAAGGAGGAAATAAATCTGATAGCAGGGGAGAGCCTTGGGTTTGAGATGTCTCTGATTCACACAGCTGTGATTTTCTCCACCTGCAGCAGAAGCCCAGGAAGAGAAGCAGGAAATAACAGCAAACATTTACTGACCATTTACAATGTCCTGAAACTCATCTTAGCATCTCTACATATTGTGGTAGGCGGAATAATGACCTCCTAATAATGTCCACATCATAAACTCTGGGATCTGTACATTTGCTGCATTATGTGGCAAAGGGAAATTAAGGTTGTAGATGGAATTAAGGTTGCTGATCAGCTAACTGTAAACTAGGGAGATTATTCTAGATTATATAGGTTATGTGGGCCCAACATAATAAGGGTCCTGTAAGTAGATGAGGAAAATACAAGAGAAGATCAGAATGATATGAAGTGAGGACTCAATCTGTCTTTGCTGGCTTTGAAGGAGGAGGAAGGGAACCTAAGTTAAGGAATGGGGGTGGCCTCTAGAAGCTAGAAAAGACAAGGAAGTGGATCCTACCCTAGAGCCTCTAGAAAGGAAGGCAGTTTTGCTGACAGCTTGAGACTCTGCCAGACTTCTGGCCTACAGAAATGTAAAACTGTAAATTGCATTATTTAGTTTTTCAAATGTGTGATAATTGGTTACTACAGAAATGTAAAATATATGTGTGTGTGTGTGTGTGTGTGTGTGTGTGTGTGTGTGTGTGCGCGCGTGCGCGTATCTCACTTTTTTTAACTGTCACATTATTTTACTAGTTGGGAAATTTGGAGAGTTGAGCCTGGTTACTGACCTGAGTTGAGCCTGGTTACTGACCTGGATTATCATGAAGGACGTGGGGATAAACCTTGAGGAAATGTTTCTATAAAGCAAGGCATCTGCCTCAAGGGAAGCATTTGTAGAATTTTTAGGCAAGGAATTATTCCATTATGGACCACTTCCAAAGGCCCAGAGGGATCAAGGGATTCTGACAGCATCTAGTTCTTCCATCTGGATGTCCCCATTCTAGGCCCAGTATCTCATTCTTTCCTTATCAAACCCTGACTTTAGCATATGAGATTTGATGGGGCTGCATAGTAGGGCTTCTCTGTAATTTATTGTTCACATTCAGGTCCTGGGCCTGATTTTCAGCCCAGTCTGCCTTCTGCCTGTGGTGGTGGAGGATCTCTTTAAATCTATGAGAGAGGCCTTTTGAACTGCATATTATGTCCTGAATAAGCAGTTGGTTTGGTTGAGCCAGCCAACTCCACAGCCCTTATAGTTACCACTGGACCAGATCTCTCACGTATTTGTGAGTTTGCAAATACCAGTATCCCATCCCACCCGACCTTAGGTGAGATGCTTAGTAGTTGTAATGTTACATAATGTACTTTACTTAAATCCTTGAGAGTCCTTTTATGATTGTTCAATCTAAAACCTCATAAAATCCCTACAGTTTCCTTTATAATACATAACACTTTGTAATTATTTTATGTATGTATGTGTCTAAAATTTACTATTTGTACATCAGATATAATGAGACATTTTAAAATGCAATGCTAGTTCAAGGCTTGGCACAAAACGGACTCAATAAATATTTTCAAAACAAATATCTGAATTTACTTCACTGAGCTTGAATGAATTAACAGTGCAATATATGTGAAAAGCATTTTAATTGTAAAGTATTTTCTCCATACCAAACACTAGATGAAAATATTTCAAAATCTTCAAAACTGTGTCTTGGTGGATCAATGATTTGATGCTACACCAAGAATAGCAGTACTTGTATGAACTTTATGGATTTTTATTATATAACAATGTTTCAAATGCTCATATCTACAATTTTTACAATATTTTTTGAAATGTATCATTTTATCTTTAGTAAATGAATTATATGCAAAACTCTAATTATGGAAAAATGTCACGTTTTGGGGTTTCTGAATGTATGAATGTTTATATATATAGTGAGGAATTACTTTCCCCTTTTCCCACCAACCAGATTGTTTAAATTCCTCTGAGGCTGGAGTTAAGAAAGACAATATAGCACTGAAATTAATACACCTCTGAAATACCAGTCACAGAGGTGCCCATCAGCTTTGAGTCCTAACTTAATTGAGCATTGGATATGTATGAAAATGAGTTACTTGCCACTGTCACATAGTTTGTATCTATAATCAGAAAAAATATGAGTCTTAAAGTTCAGGTGCATATTGACATTCTCCAGCCTGCTGAAGGAAGAAGATTATGACCTTTCAAAGCCATGAGCAATCACTTAATGTCCATTTCTTCAGCCACCTGGAACCATCAAATCAAGAAGCATTTTTGGAAAGCTCAGATTTTGAATTGCAAAGTGATACTCAAATCATCTAGCTATTACACAGCTGGGGCAAAGGGAAATTAATCAAGCAGTGGATTTTTAAAAGAGAAATTTGGCTTGCATCTTTTATAGATGAGGTGAAGGAGACATGCTGAAAACGTTTTCCTGAAACAAAATCCTTTGTGACTATAATTCTTTCAACAGTTTAATGATAATGTGTCCTGGAGTCATTGTTAGAAATGCATAGGATGGGCATGCTGACTTCTAATATGAAATGTCCAGGATCAACCCCAAACCCATATAATAGAGTGCGGCTCTCACAGGCACAGGACCTGCTTCTCACACTCTTAACGAATTTCCCAAACACCACCCTTCTGAATTATTTCCATACGGATACAAGAAGCAAGTTCAATAATTGGTTGAGGCCTTAAAGTTTCATGCTTTCTATTTCACAGACAGGAAAGATAGGAAAGAACACTGCTGGCTATCACAATCTGGGTACCTAATAGACCAATACCTAGTACTAGTACTCACAATCTGAGTACCTCGTATACCAGTATTGCTGCTGCTGCTGCTGCTGCTAAGTCACTTCAGTCGTGTCCGACTCTGTGTGACCCTATAGACCGCAGCCCACCAGGCTCCCTCGTCCCTGGGATTCTCCAGGCAAGAACACTGGAGTGGGTTGCCATTTCCTTCTCTGATGCAGGAAAGTGAAAAGTGAAAGTCAAGTCACTTAGTCTGACTCTTAGCGACCCCATGGACTGCAGCCCACCAGGCTCCTCTGCCCATGGGATTTTCCAGGCAAGAGTACTGGAGTGGGGTGCCATTGCCTTCTCTGATACCAGTACTACTGCCTGTATTATCTCATCTCATTCAGCCCACTCTTTAATATCCTGACACGACTTTTTTTAATGTCAGCGACAAGGAAACAGACAAATCATACATGAGCACAGACACTAAGTACCAGAGCATGGATACCAACCCATTTTTAATAGGCTTCAAGGTTCATGCTCTTTCAACTACATTATCTGCTCTTCCCACCAGTGTTAAGGCCAATGCTTGCCACTGGCCTCCAAGAATGCTCCCTATTTCTGAATCTAAATTCAGCTCCCTGGAGAGTTTTCTCTCAGCAGCTCACAGCACCTGGCAAATTAGTGATGTCTTTAGGAAAAACCCAGTCGAGGCTGTGTTCCTATCAGTGATGACTGCCAGGAGCTGAAGCTGGTTCTCACGTAACAGTCTATCCTGGAGCCTTCTATAGCAAGAACTCTCAGCAGCAGCAGTTGCTGTTTAGAAGTCATGGCTCCCAACTGCAGCTTGCTTAAGCTGCCTCCTAGCCATCTCTTGGCAATGAGACCTCTTGGCAGTAAATAGGCAAATTATCAGTAGGGTCCTCTATGGGCTTTGCAGTCTCAGGTAGCTATGGCTACCCAATAAATGATTATGAATAAAGTCACATAAGCTCTTTAAAAAAAATTATTGCAATTTCAATGCACATTTCCATTCAGTGTTATACTTTTGGTTGTCCCCCAGCCCTGTTCTGTTTTGCTGAAGGCCAAGAAGCACTCTCTCTCTCTCTTTAGTTTATTTTTTTTATTGAAGGATAATTGCTTTACAGAATGTTGTTGTTTTCTGTCAAACCTCAACATGAATCAGCCATAGGTATACATATATCCCCTATCTTTTGATCCTCCATCCCATCTCCCTCCCAATCCCACCCTCTAGGTTGATACAGAGCCCCTGTTTGAGTTTTCTGAGCCATACAGCATAACCAATGGGAATTTGCTGTATGGCTCAGCCTTTTCTTAATCTCCAAAGGGAACCATGCTCTAAGGAGAGAGGAATCAAGAACCACTATTCTCTTCTGGAAGTACTGGATTCAGATTATTTCAAGATGGAATGCTGTAAAAACCTCAGAGCCTCTTTTCTTTTCTTTTTTTTTTTTTTAAAAACTTTATTCTACTTTACAATACTGTATTGGTTTTGCCATACATTGACATGAATCAGCCACAGGTGTACACGATCTCCCAGTGCCAAAGCCCTCTCCCACCTCCCACCCCACACCATCTCCCCGGATCATCCCGTACACCAGCCCCAAGCATCCTGTATCCTGTATTGAACATAGACTGACGCTTCATTTCTTATATGATAGTATACATGTTTCAGTGCCATTCTCCCAAATCATCCCACCCTCTCCCTCTCCCTCAGAGGCCAAAAGTCCGTTCTATACCTCTGTGTCTCTTATGTTGTCTCACTTACAGGGTCATCATTACTATCTTTCTAAATTCCATATATATGTGTCAGTATACTGTATTGGTGTTTTTCTTTCTGGCTTACTTCACTCTGTATAATCGGCTCCAGTTTCATCCATCCCATTAGAACTGAGTCAAATTTATTCTTTTTAATGGCTGAGTAATACTCCATTGTGTATATGTACCCCAGCTTTCTTATCCATTCATCTGCTAATGGACATCTAGGTTGTTTCCATGTCCTGGCAATTATAAACAATGCTGCAATGAACATTGGGGTACATGTGTCTCTTTCAATTCTGGTTTCTTCGGTGTGTATGCCCACAATGAGGTACCATTTCACACCAGTCAGAATGGCTGCGATCCAAAAGTCTACAAGCAATAAATGCTGGAGAGGATGTGGAGAAAAGGGAACCCTCTTACACTGTTGGTGGGAATGCAAACTAGTACAGCCATTATGGAAAACAGTGTGGAGATTCCTTAAAAAATTGCAAATAGAACTGCCTTATGACCCAGCAATCCCAGAGCCTCTTTTCTTAGTGGTGCAGAAGCATCTAAACAAGTCAAAAGTCCAAAAGAGTCTCAGAAATTCTTGAGAAATTCCAGGCAGTATTCAAATGCAATACTATTAGAAACCTCATCTAATGCAGGCCACATACTGTTTTTCTTTCTCCTCAACCTTCTATTATAATTGATTTCTCTTAGCTTGAAAGAAAGACTTTATTTGATTGAACTGTCTCTCCGGCTACCAATCAATTTCTCTCCTGCCTTTTGGTGTTTACATTCTGCACTAGAGACGAACCTGCTTTCATTCTCCTATTTCCTCATCTTTAGCAATTTGATTCCTTTCCCACAAACTTTAATATTCTTGGATACTAATGTACATAATTCCAGCGACCTCTAAGTCATCATTTTCCTTTCTCCTTCTCTAGAAACTTCCAGGAGAGAAACCAAGATCTCTGGCTCTCGGCTCTAGCTGAGCTCTTCCAAAAGCCAGCATCATCTTACTAGTCACATGAAGGTGCCATCTTGGAAGCAAATCCTCCAGCCCTCAGCTGATCATCATTACCCATCAGATACTCCCCAGATATCACTGCATGGAGCAGGGACAAGCCTACCCCTTGAGTCTTGCTCAAATTAAAGATTTATGAGAAAGAGGGGGAGATGCTATTACTTTAAACCACTGTTTTAACTAAACTACATTACTTCAGTCATAAAGGGTCTGGCCTCTGAATTCCTCAGCACCACTCATCTGTCACTGAACTCTGCTATCTTAAGTTTTCTTCCCCTTGTACTTAGAAAATACATTACCAGCTCAGTAATTAGTTCCTTGGGGACAGGTATCTCATACTACATTTGTGGAGTTTTCTGTATCTTCTAGTACAGTAACTTTTGAGGCAGTGGATAGTCTATAAGTATTTCTTGGTTAATTAAATCAGAGACTATGTGTTCTATAAGATAAGATAATTTCTTATTGTACTAGTTCTGAAACATGAGATATGGTGTAGAGCAGACATATTAAAACCCACCCAGACTCTGGGTAAATAAGCACACTGACATTTAAGACACTAAAGTATTTGCATTATGGAAAATGTGTATAATCACCAATTCTTCAAACTTCTAACATGCTTATTTAATGCTCCACTGAAATTTGATATCCAAATCTGGGAATTTATTTTAAAAGTCAAACCACATCAGCATCTCATCACTCAATATATTTTTTTGATTAAAGAGTTACAACACAAATGAAGCAAGTTCACAGTTGATGAGCTACAAATAATCTATTTGTAAATAATAATTACCCCAACAGTCAAATTAGTTAGACTGCAGGTTTATTCTAACTCTTTGTATTTATACCAATTTGTTTCCTTTACCCTAATTAGTTAAAATTTTCATCTAAAGATAATTGGAGAGAGATGACTTCTGGAATGACAATATGAAGAGCTCTACAAACTCACCGCCCAACAAAATAACCTAATTGGTCAAAATTATTTTAAAACATAGTAAATTTAAAAAACAAAATTATTTTTAAAAATCTCTGTAAATTGCCTAAGGGAATATAGAAATTGAAGAAATATTTAAGAAAATCTGCTAAATCTGGAAAGAACAGTGAGAACTTGTGTCACCTGAGTCAGAACCCCTCTTTGCCCCTCCCCCACAGCTCGCCACAATGGACACTCCACTTCAGAGGGGGCTCCCTCCCTACCAAGCTACCACTCAAGCACCAGAGCATCTCTCTGGGATTGAAAGGTTGCCAACGTTTCTCACCCTCCCCGAGTCAGCTGCTGCAAAGGCTAATTTTTAGACAAGCATGGTCATGAGATTAGGGCCCCCTTCCTCCATCCAGCTCCTTTTGTAGCCCCATTGATTCTATCCCAGGCAAACAGGGCTGACACTACTGGGACCAATCACCCTCACCACAGTTTGCACACAGAGTGAATATTTCACTCTGGTCCTCTCGAGGCTACTGCCTCTGCCCATGGCCCTCCTCCTAAGAGCAGGAATGGTTTTCTAGGAGAAGTAGGTCATTGTCTCCGCTCGTTAATCCACAGCAGTGGCTCTGATATTTGGCTTAGAGGGAGACATATGCCCAAAGAATATGAGATGTAAAAGCTTTTCCCAAAGAAACTCAATTTATTTGGAACAAAATGTGGAGAAATTCAATCCTAAAGTCATTCTCAAGGAACAATGGAGGTTCTGGGAGCTAAGCAATTCACAGGAAAAAAGAAATCTGAGCACCAAAGAATTGGTGCTTTTGAACTGTGGTGTTGGATAAGACTCTTGAGAGTTCCTTGTACTGCAAGAAGATCAAACCGGTCAATCCTTAAGGAAATCAGTCCTGAATAGTCATTGGAAGGACTGATGCTGAAGCTGCTGCTGGCCACCTGATGCAAAGAACTGACTCATTGGAAAAGACTCCAATGCTTGGAAAGGCAAAAGGAAAAGGGGACAACAGAGGATGAGATGGTTGGATGGCATCACTGAATCAACAGACACAAGTCTGAGCAAGCTCTGGGAGTTGGTAATGGACAGGGAAGCCTGGCGTGCTGCAGTCCATGGGGTCGCAAAGAGTTGGACATGACTAAACAACAGACCTGAACTCATAGGAGGTTGGCAGCCCCACAAAAGCAAAAAGAAAAACTATAGGCTGGCTACATTATCAGAGAAAACCAGGTAAAGAGAGAACTGCTAAGATGAGCTCTCCTGGAGTCAAAAAACACCTGAAATATTGGCTCTATAAGGAGGTCCAAATTTAATTGTATCAGACTGTGAAGCAACGTATGTACTAGGACATTATAAACAACAAAAATCAGCTAGCAATTAGTGGTACCTAACAGCTAGGTGTGGATATCAACAGAGAGGAAACAGCTTAACAAAGAGATCAGAAAAATAGACTAAGAGAGCCCTATTAAAACTAGTCATCTCAGGACAACTGTGCCCATGCCTAAGCTGCATCCTCTTAAGGATGACATCAAAGGCTTCACAACACATGAAAAACAGGAATTACTAAAATACTCCAAAAATACAGCAGCCGTGTTACTAAGCAAATAAGCAAACCAATAACAAGAAGCCTGAGGGAAGAGGAATCAAATCCAGAGTCCCTACAATATATTATTTTAAAATGTTCAGTTTTTAGCCAAAAAAAAAAAGGAGAAATGTAAATAAGCAGGAGAGTATGACCAATATGTGGCAGATGAGGGAGTGGAGGAGGCAGAAATCACTTCTAGATGCCCAGATGTCTGACTTAATAGATTGCACAACATCCATCAGAGTATGTTCAAAGAACTAAAGGAAACCATGCATTAAAAAGTAAAGGAAGGTGTGATGATGACAGTGTCTCACCAAAAAAAAAAAAAAAGAAGAAGAAGAAGAAAGTGACAGAAACTATACAAATGAATGAAATGGAAATTCTACAGTTGAAAATACAATAACCGAAATGAACAGCCCACTAAAGAGACTCAACAGTGGTTTTGAACTTGCAGAAGAATCAATGATCTTGAAGATAGGTTGACACATGTTGCTCAATGCAAATAACAGAGAGATAAAAGAAGGATGGAAAATTAATATAAAATAGCAGCTGAAAATTCTAAAAATCTGATGAAAAACAGTAATCTATACATCTAAGAAGCTCAACATATTCCAAGCAGGATATAGGCAATGAGATCCATAGCCAGGCACTTCATAATTGAAATGCTGAAAAACAGAAAGAAAATCTTGAAAGCAGATAAGACAATGAATTCATCAGGTACAAAGGAGACCCCAAAAGATTAACAGCTAATTAATCAGCTAATTTAACAGCTGATTAATCAGCTAATTAACAGCTAATTTTTCCCTAGTCTGTCTCTTATACACATCTGCAAACTCTGTAAGTATATGTTTGCTCTTCTTGCTTTTCTTACCTACTTAAAACATATAAAATTATATAAAGTAATAATTACAACTATGTGTTGTTGGATTTGTGGTATTATACACATATACATACAATAATAGAGCAAAAGAGAAGAGATTATAAAACTTAAAGGAGCAACTTTTCTATATTTCAGTGAAATAAAGTTGGCAAATCTGAAGCAGCTTGAAAATTAAGATGTGTATGGTATTCATAGAGTAAACACTGTACAATTAAGAGAATAAAACAAAAATATACAGTTGACCCTTTAACAATATAGGGTAACCCTGTACTCCAACCCTCTGCAATTGAAAATCTGCAATATAACTTACAGTTGGCCCTGTGTATCTTCAGTTCTGAGTCTGTACATTCATCCAACTATGGATTGTGCAGCACTGTAATATTCACGCTTGGGAAAATCTGTGTCTAAGTGGATCTCTGCAGTTCAAATTTGTGTTAAGGGTCAACTGTATAGTGAAATATTATACTAGAAAATATTCATTAATGCAAAAACAAGTAGTAAAAGAAGAATAGAAGAACAAAATATTGTTATGGGTTGAGTTGTGTCTTTCCAAAATTTAGATGTTGAAGTCCTAACCTCCAGAATGTGACTTTATTTGGAGATACGGTCTTTACTCAAGTAATCAATTTAAAATGAGGTATTAGGGTGAGTCCTAATCTAGTATGATTAAAATCCTTTTTAAGAATGGAAAACTTAGATACAAACAGAGGGGCAATGACATGAAGAGACACAGGGAGAAGATGACTGTCTTCAAGCAAAGAAGAGAGGTGAAAGAACAGTATGGAAACATATACATTACTATATGTTAAACAGATAGCAAGTGAGAATTTTCTCTGTAAAACAGGGAGCTCAACACAGTGTTCCAACTTAGAGGAGTGAGATGTGGTGGGAAATGGGAGGGGGTTTCAGGAGGGATGGGATATATGTACACCTGTGGCTGATTTGTGTTGAGTGTGTCAGAGGCCAACACAATGCTGTAGAGCAATTGTCTTCCAATAATTGCATTTTGTTCTATACTACTCAGTATTGTATAATTACAATCTTTGATAATTATTAGTTACTCAAGAACAGTTTTAAGAATATTGTTCAGTTGCCATCACCAAAAGAATAATACTCAGATGTATTCTTTCTATAAAACTTCGTAAGTAAAAAAAAAATTACATCCAAAACAATAAAATCTATATCCAAAATAAGTGAATAAAATCTATACCCAACTCTAAAAAAAAAAAGAAGAAGAAGAAGATAGATCTGGAACAGATCCTTCTCTCACAGTCCTGAGAAGGAGCTAACCCTGCTAACAACTTGGTCTTAGACTTTTAGCCTCCAAAACTGTGTAACAACAAATTCCTGTTGTTTAAGCATCAGTTACGTTGTACTTTGTTATAGCAGTCCTAGAAATACACATATAGAAAACAATTGCACTCATCTCACACGCTAGTAAAGTAATGCTCAAAATTCTCAAGCCAGGCTTAAGCAATACGTGAACTGTGAACTTCCTGATGTTCAAGCTGGTTTTAGAAAAGGCAGAGGAACCAGAGATCAAATTGCCAACATCTGCTGGATCATGGAAAAAGCA
>SJYC01031182.1:0-18748 GCA_006408675.1 Madoqua kirkii
GCTAGTAGAGTCATGCTCAAAATTCTCCAAGCCAGGTGTCTCTGAACTGTGAACTTCCTGATGTTCAAGCTGGTTTTAGAAAAGGCAGAGGAACCAGAGATCAAATTGCCAACATCTGCTGGATCATGGAAAAAGCAAGAGAGTTCCAGAAAAACATCTATTTCTGCTTTATTGACTATGCCAAAGCCTTTGACTCTGTGGAACACAATACACTGTGGAAAATTCTGAAAGAGGTGGGAATACCAGATCACCTGACCTGCCTCTTGAGAACCCTATATGCAGGTCAGGAAGCAACAGTTAGAACTGGACATGGAACAACAGACTGGTTCCAAATAGGAAAAGGAGTACCTCAAGGCTGTATATTGTCACCCTGCTTATTTTACTTACATGCAGAGTATATCATGAGAAACGCTGGGCTGGAAGAAACACAAGTTGGAATCAAGGTTGCTGGGAGAAATATCAATAACCTCAGATATGCAGATGATACCACCCTAATGGCAGAAAGTGAAGAGGAACTCAAAAGCCTCTTGATGAAAGTGAAAGAGGAGAGTGAAAAAGTTGGCTTAAAGCTCAACATTCAGAAAACGAAGATCATGGCATCTGGTCCCATCACTTCATGGGAAATAGATGGGGAAACAGTGGAAACAGTGTCAGACTTTTGGGGTGGGGGGCTCCAAAATCACTGCAGATGGTGACTGCAGCCATGAAATTGAAAGACGCTTGCTACTTGGAAGAAAAGTTATGACCAACCTAGATAGCATATTCAGAAGCAGAGACATTATTTTGCTGACTAAGGTCCATCTAGTCAAGGCTATGGTTTTTCCTGTATTCATGTATGGATGCATAGAAGGCAATGGCACCCCATTCCAGTAGTTTTGCCTGGCAAATCCCATGGACAGAGGAGTCTGGTGGGCTGCCATCCATGGAGTCGCAAAGAGTCAGACACAATTGAGCGGCTTCACTTTCATGTTTCACTTTCATGCATTGGAGAAGGAAATGGCAACCCACTCCAGGGTTCTTGCCTGGAGAATCCCAGGGATGGGGGAGCCTGGTGGGCTGCCGTCTATGGGGTCGCACAGAGTCGGACATGACTGAAGCGACTTAGCAGCAGCAGCAGCAGCATGTATGGATGTGAGAGTTGGACTGTGAAGAAGGCTGAGCACCAAAGAACTGATGCTTTTCAACTGTGCTGTTGGAGAAGACTCTTGAGAGTCCCTTGGACTGCAAGGAGATCCAATCAGTCCATCCTGAAGGAGATTAGCCCTGGTATTTCTTTGGAAAGAATTATGCTAAAGCTGAAACTCCAGTACTTTGGTCACCTCATGCAAAGAGTTGACTCATTGGAAAAGACTCTGATGCTGGGAGAGATTGGGGGCAGGAGTAGAAGGGGATGACAAAGGATGAGATAGCTGGATGGCATCACTGACTCGATGGATTTGAGTGTGAGTGTACTCCAGGAGTTGGTGATGGACAGGGAGGCCTGGTGTGCTGCAATTCATGGGGTAGCAAAGAGTTGGACATGACTGAGCAACTGAACTGAACTGAACTGAACCCAATAGAAGTGTTTACCTACAATTGTAGAACAGGATTCTTCACAAGTGCCGGACTGGATGAGTTTCAAGGTAGAATCAAGACTGGCAGGAGAAATATCAACAACCTTATATATATGCATAAGATACTACTTTAATGGCAGAAAGAAAGAAGGAACTAAAGAGCCTCGATAAGGATGAAAGATGAGAGTGAAGAAGTCAGCTTAAAACTCAATATTTAAAAAAAAATAACCAACTAATATCATGGCATCTGGTCCCATCACTTCATGGCAAAAAGAAGGGGGAAAGACGGAAGCAGAGACAAGTTTCCTTTTCTTGGGCTCTAAAAATCACTGCAGATGGTGATTGCAGCCATGAAATTAGAAGATGACTGCTTCTTGGCAGGAAGTCTATGACAAATGTAGACAGTGTGTTAAAAAGCAAAGGCATCACTTTGTCGACAAAGGTCTATATAGTCAAGGCCATGGGTCTTTCCAGCAGTCATGTATGGATTTGAGAGCTGTATCATAAAGGCAGAATGCCAAAGAATTGATGCTTTCAAACTGTGGTGTTGGAAAAGATTCTTGAAAATCCCTTGGATAGCAAGGAGATCAAACCAGTCAATCATAAAGGAAATCAATCCTGAATATTAATTGGAAGGACTGATGCTGACACTGAACCTCCAATACTTTGGCCACCTGATGGGAAAAGCCAGTTCACTGGAAAAGACCCTGATGATGGGGAAAATTGAAGGCAGAAGGAGAAAAGGACAACAGAGAATGAGATGGTTGGGTGGCATCACCGATTCATGGACATGAACTTGGGCAAACTCCGGGAGATGGTAAAGGACAGGAAAGCCCGGCATACTGAAGTCCAGGGAATCGCAGAGTCAGACATGACTTGGTGGCTGAACAACAACAAAAGGTGCACAGATTCTCCATGATCTACCATCTGATAGGCAGTAAAACAAGCCTCAGTAAATGTAAAAGGATTTAAATCATACAAATGATGTTCTCCACAACAGAAAGAACTTAGAAATCAATAATAGAAAAAAATTTAGAAAATTTATAAGTATGTCATATTAAAAACACTCCTAAATATCCAGCAGGTCAAAGAAGAGATTCCAAAGGAATTGGAAAATATCTTGAAATGAAAATAAAATTAACATACAATATAGCAAAACTTAAGGGATGCAACCAAAGCTTTGGGGGAAATTTATAGCCTGTATTAAAAAAGAAAAATCTCATATCAGTAACCTAATATTCCATGTTAAGAAACTAGAAAAGGAAGAGCACACTAATTCTAAAACAAGCAAAAGGAAATAAATAATAAAGATTCTTTACCAACTGAACTATCAGGGAAGCCCAAAGATTACAGTAGAAATTAACAAAAGAAGAAGAGAAAAACAGTGGAGGAAAAAACAAAACCAAAAGCTTCTTTGAAAAAAATAATTGACAAAACCTTGAGCTAAACTAACAAAAAGAGATGAGACATGTTTCTAAAATCAGGATGAAAGAGGGAACAGAGCTACCACTACCAGCTTTACAGAAATGAAAAAAAATTGTAAGGATACACTATGAACAACTGTATGCCAACAAATTAAATAATATAGATAAAACAAATTCCTAGATAGATACAAACTACTAAAAGGAGTTAAGCAGCAGAAGACAATCTGAACAGATACAGATTATTAGTAATAATATAAAAAGAAGTTATACACAAAGAAAAACCCAGAACCAGATGGTTTCACTGGTCGATATTACCAGATATTTAAAGAATAAGTACCAATACTTCATAAACTCTTTCAAAATACAGAAGGGGAAAAAACAGTTCCTTTTATGAAGTTAAATATTACCCCAACACCAAAACCACATGAAGATATCACAAGAATAAAGAAACTATAGACCATCATCTCTTATGAATATAGACAAACACCAACAAAATATTAGCAAACCAAATCAAGCAACATTTTAAAAGACTGTAAATCATCATCAAGATATAAAAAGACTATACATCAAGACCAAGTGGAATTTATGCAGGAATGAAAGATTGGGTCAACATTCAAACATTGAAGTTATACTAATAACAATGATGAATCCATAATCATCTCAATAGTTGCTAAACAGCATTTAACACAGTAGAACATCCTTTCATAATAAAAACATTCAACTGATTAGGAATAGAAAGGAACATTCTCAATCTGAAAAAGGACCCCTATGAGAAACCTAGAGCAAAAAGGAGCTAGTGTGAAGGTTCTGCCAGCTGCAATGTGTGTCTATTCCAATTATGCATTCTCAGACTGGGTTCAGGAACCCCTGGGAACCACTGTGAGACAGACCAATGCTAAAACTCCATTGATCACCAAGCACCATAAACCCCTACTCTGGTGCTCCACAGTTGACTCTGGGTCACCTGGAATTAGAGTCAGTTTGGAGCTAGTGTTCAGATTATTTCCTTTTCTCCAGTATGCAGTTACTCTCATAAAAGGCCATAGGTTCCCTTAGAAGAAGTCTGGGAGAAAGATTAACAATAGAGTTGACCCTTAAACAACAGGAGATTCAACTGCATAGGTTCCACTTATATGTGCATTTCTTACAATAAAGACATACTGTGGTGCTACTCAGTCCAAAGGTCGTTGAATCCATGGGTGTAGAACTGTGAATATGGAGGACTAACTATAAAGTTAAACTTGGACTTTTTGATTGCATGGAGGGTCAGCACCCATAACCTCCATACTGTTTAGGTGTGAGCTCTATAAATTTCAGTAGATGCAAGATACACGTGCTTTATAGTAATGAGATTTTTCTTCCAGGAGATTTGGCTTTCCCTTCACTCAAGGAGCTCTGGGTCTGAAAACTGACTCAAGGCAAGTCTCAGAACAGATCGAAGGACCATGACTCTATTTTATGATTCAAGATAGACTTTTGTTCACTTGACTTAGAAATTTTCTGCTTATGCAGATCAAGAATAAGTACTCTATCTCTTTTACATCTAAGAAAGTGAAAGTGTTAGTTGCTTAGTCGTGTCTGACTCTTTGCAATGTCATGGTCTGTAGCTCTCCAGGCTTTTCTGTCCATGGAATTCTCCAGGCAAGAATACTGGAGTGGGTTGCCATTCCCTTCTCCAGGGGATCTTCTCAACCCAGGGACTGAACTACATCTCCAGCATTGCAGGCAGATTCTTTACCCCTGAGCCACCAGGGAAGCCTTCTAGAGACACCATGATTATTTAGCCAGCACCAAAGGCCTGTACAAGTCAGACTATTCTGATAGCGGCTTTGACTCTGCTATTCATGATGGTAGCCACGCCATTGCCTTTGGTAGCAGAGTGTCTTCACTTGGCCCCTGCCATTCCTGGATCCAATTACTTCCACTGCACTTAGGTTTCCCAACTCAATGACTGCAGCACCAACTGTAAGGTCTGACCTACAAAGAGGAGGGATCACTGAGCTCCCCTCACAAATATATTTTTCAAAGTACTAGTGAAAGGGCTATCTTTTGGATTCGCACATAATGAATAAGTAAGTCTTAAATGAATACTCCACTCTAACATTCCAATCTCCCTAAGTCTTTGAATTCTTTCTTCTCTACACTAAATCAAGGCATGTCTGGCATTTTCAGTTTACTCATGGGGGGTCACATTTTGATCCGTGTTTCATCATCCTAAAAAGGGAAGATCTCAATGTTTCCCTCAAAAATCAGAAGCAAGGGCTTCCATGAGGGCTCAGTGGTAAAGAGTCCGCCTGCCACTACGGGAGACAGGGGTTCAATCCCTGATCCAGGAAGATCCCACATGCTACAGAGCAGCTAAACTTCTGTGCTGCAACTACCGAGCCTGTGCTTTAGAACCTGGGAGCTGCAACCCCTGAAGCCCTTGCACCCTACAGCCTGTGCTCTGCAACAAGAGAAGGTACCACAGTGAGAAGCCTGCAAACCACAGCTACACAGTAGCCACCGTCACCAGATGGCCAACACCGAAATCGGACTGATTATACTCTTTGCAGCCAAAGATGGAGAAGCTCTATACAGTAAGCAAAAACAAGACCAGGAGCTAACTGTGGCTCAGATCATGAGCTCCTGTTTGCAAAATTCAGACTTAAATTGAAGAAAGTAGAGAAAACAACTAGACCATTCAGGTATGACCTAAATCAAATCCCTTATGATTATATAGTAGAAGTGAGAAATAGATTTAAGGGACTAGATCTGATAGAGTGCCTGAAACTATGGACAGAGGTTTGTGACATTGTACAGGAGACAGGGATCAAGACCATCCCCAAGAAGAAAAACTGCAAAAAAGCAAAATGGCTGTCTGTGGAGGCCTTACAAATAGCTGTGAAAAGAAGAGAATCAAAAAGCAAAGGAGAAAAGGAAAGATGTACGCATTTGAATGCAGAGTTCCAAAGAATAGCAAAGAGAGATTAACAATAATAATAATAAAAGACTTCCTCAGTGATCAGTGCAAAGAAATAGAAGAAAACAATAGAATGAGACAGACTAGAGATCTCTTCAAGAAAATTAGAGATACCAAGGGAACATTTCATGAAAAGATGGGCTTAATAAAGGACAAAAATGGTATGGACCTAACAGAAGTAGAAGATATTAAGAAGAGGTGGTAAGACTACACAGAAGAAATGTACAAAAAACGTCTTCAAGACCAAGATAATCACAATGGTGTGATCACTCACCTAGAACCAGACATTCTGGAATGTGAAGTCAAGTGGGCCTTAGAAAGCATCACTATGAACAAAGCTAGTGGAGGTGATGGAATTCCAGTTGAGCTATTTCAAATCTTAAAGATGATGCTGTGAAAGTGCTGCACTCAATATGCCAACAAATTTGGAAAACTTAGCAGTGGCCAAAGGACTGGAAAAGGTCAGTTTTCACATCCCAAAGAAAGGCAAAGCCAAAGAATGCTCAAACGACCATGCAATTGCACTCATCTCACATGCTAGCAAAGTAATGCTCAAGAGTCTCCAAGTCAGGCTTCAGCAATAGGTGAACTATAAACTTTCAGATGTTCAAGCTGGTTTTAGAAAAGGCAGAGGAACCAGAGATCAAATTGCCAACACACACTGGATCATCAAAAAAGCAAGAGAGTTCCAGAAAAATATCTATTTCTGCTTTACTGACACTGCCAAAGCCTTTGACTGTGTGGATCACAAGACACTGTGGAAAATTCTGAGAGCGATGGGAAGACCAGATCACCTGACCTGCCTCTTGAGAAACCTATATACAGGTCAAGAAGTAACAGTTAGAACTGGACATGGAACAACAGACTGATTCCAAATAGGAAAAGGAGTACATCGAGGCTCTATATTGTCACCGTGCTTATTTAACTTCTATGCAGAGTACATCATGAGCAATGCTGGGCTGGAAGAAACACAAGCTGGAATCAAGGTTGCTGGGAGAAATATCAATAACCTCAGATATGCAGATGATATCACCCTTATGGCAGAAAGTAAAAAAGAACTAAAGAGCCTGTTAATGAAAGTGAAATAGGAGAGTGAAAAAGTTGGCTTAAAGCTCAACGTTCAGAAAATGAAGATCATGGCATCCGGTCCCATCACTCCATGGGAAATAGATGGAGAAACAGTGGAAACAGTGGCTGATTTTATTTTGGGGGGCTCCAAAATCACTGCAGATGGTGATTGCAGCCATGAAATTGAAAAAGGCTTGCTCCTTGGAAGAAAAGTTATGACCAACCTAGATAGCACATTAAAAAGCAGAAACATTACTTTGCCAACAAAGATCCTTCTAGTCAAGGCTATGATTTTTCCAGTAGTCATGTATGGATGAGAGACTTGGACTGTACAAAAAGCTGAGCACCAAAGAATTAATGCTTTTGAACTGAGGTGTGGAGAAGACTCTTGAGAGTCCCTTGGACTGCAAGGAGATCCAACCTGTCCTGGGATTTCTTTGGAAGGACTGATGCTGAAGCTGAAACTCCAATACTTTGGCCACGTGATGTGAAGAGCTGACTCATTTGTAAAGACCTTGATGCTGGGATAGATTGAAAGTGGGAAGAGAAGGGGACGACAGAGGATGAGATGGCTGGATGGCATCACTGACTCAATGAACATGAGTCTGAGTGAACTCCAGGAGTTGGTGATGGACAGGGAGGCCTGGTGTGCTGCAGTCCATGGGATCGCAAAGGGTCAGACACAGCTGAGCAACTGAACTGAACTGACTGAACTGCAACTAAAGAAAAGCCCTTGCAACAGTGAAGACCCAGCCAAACTAAAAATAAATTAATAAATACAATTACAAAAATAAAATAAAATAGAAACAAGACAAGGATGATGGCTCTCACCACTTCTACTCAACATTATTCTAGAGGTTCCAGCCAGGGCAAATTAGCCTGAAAAAAGAGAAGGGCATCAGATTGTAAAGGAAGAAGCAAAACTCTCTGTGTAGATGACATGAATCCCAAGAAATCCATCAAAAGCTGTTGGAATGAATAAATGAATTCAGACAGGTTGCAGATTGTAAGATCAATACATAGAATCAACTGTATGTCTACATAAGAGCAGTGGATAATTCAAAAAATGCAATTAAGAAAATAATTTCATTTATAATAACTTCAAAAAGCATATAATATTGAAATAGTCTTCACAAAAGAACTGCAAAACTTTTACTCTGAAAACTACAAAATACTGCCGCATGAAATTAAAGACCTAATTAAAAGGAAAGCATCCTGTTCATGTACTGCAAGACTTAATACTGTTGAGATGGCAAACAACTGCAAATTCATCTATAGATTCAACCCAATCCCTATTAAATCTAAACTAACTTTTTTGCAGAAATTGACAAGATGGCCTTAAAATTTATCTGGAAATTCAAGGGACCCCGAAGAGGCAAAACAATCTTGGTGGGGGGGAATTAAAACAAATTGGAGGATGTAACACTTCCCAATTTTAAAACTTGCTATAAAGTTACAACAATCTAGACTTGTGACATTAGCCTAAACCTAAATGTACAGATCAAGTAAACAGAAGTGAGAGTCCTGATTTTATTTTCACATTTGTGATCCAGTGACAAGAAACAAGAATGATAAGAAAACCCAATAAAGAAAAAAATAGTCTTTTCAACAAATAGCACTAGTACAGCTGGATTTCCACAAGTCAGAGAATGAAGTTGGACCCCTATACCACAACACTATATATAAAAACTAACTCACACTAAATGCTAAATAATGCTATATAAAACCTAAATATAAAATGTAAGATCAGAAGATACTTTGAAAAAATCATAGGCATAAATTTTCATGACTGTGCATGTGTGTGTTAAGTCATGTCTGACTCTGCAACCCCCATGGACTGTAGCTCGTCAGGCTTCTCTGTCCATGGAATTTTCCAGGCAAAAATATTGGAACAGGTTGCCATTTCCTACTCCAGGGGATCTTCCCAACCCAAGGATTAAAATCGTGTCTCTTATGCCTCCTGCATTGGCAGGATTCTTTACCACTAGCATCACCTGGGAAGCCCTCGAATTTTCATGACTTTGGATTACACTGGTTTCTTAGGTATAATACTAAAAGCCAAGCATAAAAAGGAAAAATATTGGACATCATCAAAAGCTTTTGTACAATAAAGAGTACCACTAAGAAAGTCCAAATACAGTTCATAAAATAGGAGAAAATATTTGCAAATTATGTATCTGATAAAGGATAAAGAGCTCTTACAGTGCAATAATAAAAGAAAAACAACTCAATTAAAAAGTAGGCAAAGAATCTGAATAGACATTTTTCCTAAGAAGATATACAAATGGCCAACAAGCACATGAAAAGATATTTGACATCAGTACTTATTAGGTAAATGGAAATCAAAACTACAATGAGATACCACTTTACATGCTAAAGCTGAAACTCCAGTACTTTGGCCACCTCATGAGAAAAGTTGACTCATTGGAAAAGACCTTGATGCTGGGAGGGATTGGGGGCAGGAGGAGAAGGGGACGACAGAGTATGAGATGGCTGGATGGCATCACCAACTTGATGCACATGAGTTTGAGTGAACTCTGGGAGTTGGTGATGGACAGGGAGGCCTGGCGTGCTGCAATTCATGGGGTCGCAAAGAGTCAGACATGACTGAACGACTGAACTAAACTGAACTGAATGATGGCTATAATAAAAAAGACAAATAAAAACAAATGTTGATGAAATTGGAGCTCTCATTCACTGTTCATAGGAATGTAACATGGTGCGGTCATTTTGAAAAATAGGCAGTTTCTAAAGAGGTTGAACTTAGGGTTATCCTACTGCCCAGCAATTCACCTTCTGGATATATATTCAAGAAAAATGAAAACAAATGTCCACACAATAACCTGTATGTGAATATTCATAGAAACTCATTATTATTCATAATAGCCGAAAAGTGGATGCAATCCAAATGCCCATCTGATGAATAAATAAAATGTGGTTTATTTATACAACAGAGTACTATCCAACTGTAAACAAGAATGAAATAGCCTGTATGATTCAACATGGATGAACTTTGGACACATTATGCTAAGTAAAGCAAGCCAATCACAAAGGACCACATATCATATGATTCCATTTATATGAAATGTCCAGTTTAGGTAGATCTTTAGAGACATAAAGTAGTTTTGTGATTGCCTAGGGCTGAGTTTTTAGGCATGAAATGAGGAGATTGCTAATGAGCACGGGGCTTCTTTTGAAAGTAAAAGTGAAAGTCACTGCAAGTGTTGTCTCTGCAATTCCATGGAGCGTAGCCCATCAGGCTCCTTTGTCCATGGGATCCTCCAGGCAAGAAAGCTGCAGCGGGTTGCCATTCCTTCTCCAGGGGATTGTTCTGATCCAGAGATTGAACCTGGGTCTCCTGCATCGCAAGCAGTTTCTTTACATCTGTATCACCAGGGAAGCCTTTGGAAGTAATAATATACTAAAAATCATTTAATTTTATACTGAGTAGGCCAAAAAATTTGTTTGGGATTTTCCGTAACATCTTATGGAAAAACTTTAAGGAACATTTGGCTAACTCAATACTTTGGGTGAATCATCTGGCATATGAATTATAAATCAATAAAGCTCTCTATAAAAGTAAAAATAATTATAACATGTTTAACTTGTATAAAGTATGTTCACTCCTGTTTCGAGGTTATAAAAATGTCCCAGACCAGTTTCAGCTCACAGTTTCCTACTGCTCTGTTCACTCAGACTCATGTGCATCAAGTCGGTGATGCAATCCAGCCATCTCATCCTCTGTCGATCCCTTCTCCTCCTGCCCCCAATACCTCCCAGCATCAAGGTCTTTCCAATGAGTCAACTCTTCTCATGAGGTGGCCAAAGAACTGGAGGTTCAGCTTCAGCATCAGTCCTTCCAATGAACACCCAGGACTGATATCCTTTAGGATGGACTGATTGGATCTCCTTGCAGTCCAAGGCACTCTAAAGAGTCTTCTCCAACACCACCGTTCAAAAGCATCAATTCTTCACCACTCAGCTTTCTTCACAGTCCAACTCTCACATCCATCCATATGGTTATCCATACATGACCACATGAAAAACAATAGCCTTGACTAGACGGACCTTTGCTGGCAAAGTAATATCTCTGCTTTTCAATATGCTATCTAGGTTGATCATAACTTTCCTTCCAAGGAGTAAACGTCTCTTAATTTCATGGCTGTAATCACCATCTGCAGTGATTTTGGAACCCCTCAAAATAAAGTCTGACACTGTTTCCCCATCTATTTGCCATAAAGTGACGGGACCAGATGCCATGATCTTCGTTTTCTGAATGTTGAGCTTTAGGCCAACTTTTTCACTCTCCTCTTTCCCTTTGATCAAGAGGCTTTTGAGTTCCTCTTCACTTTCTGACATAAGGGTGGTGTCATCTGCATATCTGAGATGACTGATATTTTTCCCCTGGCAATCTTGATTCCAGCTTGTGCTTCTTCCAGTCCAGCATTTCTCATGATGTACTCTGCATAGAAGTTCAATAAGCAGGGTGACAATATACAGCCTTGAGGTACTCCTTTTCCTATTTGGAACCAGTCTGTTGTTCCATGTCCAGTTCTAACTGTTGCTTCCTGACCTGCATATAGGGTTCTCAAGAGGCAGGTCAGGTGGTCTGGTGTTCCCATCTCTTTCAGAGTTTTCCACAGTGTCTTGTGATCCACACAGTCAAAGGCTGTGGCATAGTCATTAAAGCAGAAATAGATGTTTTTCTGGAACTCTCTTGCTTTTTCCATGATCCAGCGGATGTTGGCAATTTGATCTCTGGTTCCTCTGCCTTTTCTAAAACCAGCTTGAACATCAGGAAGTTCACGGTTCACGTATTGCTGAATCTTGAGCATTACTTTAATAGCATGTGAGATGAGTACAATTGTGTGGAGTTTCAGCATTCTTTGGCATTGCCTTTCTTTGGAATTGGAATGAAAACTGACCTTTTCCAGTCCTGTGGCAGTATAGACTTAAGTAATTAGAAGAAGAACTAAAGTCAAAATGCGGTCAAACCCCTCTCTACTCTCTCTGTTTCTAGGGAAATGAGAACTGGCTTGGGACTTGGCTACCTCAAGTAGCCAAATAAATGAGCACTGAATTTTATTAGAGCAAGAGGGGACTCTAGAGGTCCCCTGACACATATCATATGAGAAAGTGTTTGTCTTGGTGTGAATTCTCTCAAAACAAACTCTGACATAAGGACTTGGGTTTAGATAGTTTATTTAGGTGGCTATCCCAGGTTAAGTAAGACGTGGAAGGAAGAAAAGCCAATAAAATGTATCATAAAGCATGGGTCATTCATATCATGTGGACCACTAGGGCTCAAGGTCACTGGCCATGCTCTGGAAAGACAAAGTAGAATATATCTCACAATTGCCCCACAGGAGTGCAGGGAGACTGAGGCAGGTATCTACCAGATCACGTCTTCCCTCAGTTGGGGAGTGGTGTGGAGGCTCCATCTGCTTACTATAGAACAAGTGTCTATTGAAAAAGTAAAAAATCCTTTGGGTTAGAAAAGGAGATGCAGATGCTTGAGGGGGAAGCTTTCAGCTTTCGGACCGGTCCTACTCCTGCAAATGAGGTTAGGTGGGTTGTGGGGCTTCAGGGTAGGAAAACAACATCAATCACAGTCTCACGTGGTTAAAGAAACATAATGGGGTTGGGATCTTAACCCTTCACCGTGATGTAAGAAGAGATTTCCAGAAGGCTTTTCCTGACCCACTCTTAATCTGGAGGCAAATTTCCCTTAATTATCATCATCCCTCAAAAGGGCAAAGTCCTTTATTGATCTGTGGGGCTTATTAGCATCTAGTATTTTCACTAGTGGCTTGTCTACAGGAGATGAGTGCATGTGGAACAGAGGAAGGGTCGAGGCAGAGTCTCCCGGGATAACCCTGGAATATTCAGATAATCCTGAATATTTATTGGAAGGACTGATGCTGAGCTGAATCCCCAATACTCTGGCCAACTGATGTGAAGAACTGACTCATCATAAAAGATGCTGATGCTGGCAAAGACTGAAGGCAAAAGGAGAAAGGGATGACAGAGGATGAGATGGTTAGATAGCATCACTGATTCAATGGACATCAATTTGAGCAAACTCCAACAGATAGTGAAGAACAGAGGAGCCTGGTGTGCTGTAGTCCATGAGTCGCAAAGAGTTGGAATGACTTAGTGACTGAACAACAGCAACAGAAATAACAACAAGCCTCACCCCTATGCAGATGCTCAGTTGTAGATGGACTGGTCCTTGGTAGTTTGTGGGGAAATCGCAATGATAGAAACGAAAGATTTTGGCATGGTGCAGTTACCATCCTCACAGTTCCTCAATGCCTCCTTACCATAGTTCCCAGCTTTTCCTTTTTACCTGATTGAATCTTAGTTACTGAGATAACTCATTTTGCAAACCTGAATCTAAGCCTCTCTGTATCATTGACCCACTGTTTAGTTGTAAAACATTAACCATGTATATTAGTACTTGGGTATGTAAATTCCACCTCTCAAGATTAGGAAATGTCAATTTAAAGAAAACCATATTCCTTAGCATAGGGTTTCTCAGAAGCTTTCATATACCTATAAGCCCCAACTATCCTTAAGGAAAGGTTTAAGATTCACAGAATTTCCCAAACTTCTTTGTCCAAAAAAGAGTTTTTCACAGACTGTTTCATGGAACTAATATTCTTGAGTACACACTTAGAGAAACAGTGGTGTAGCTCAGTCCATTTCTTTTACTGATGAGAAAATTGGGACCCAGGGAGACAAAGTGACTTAAGTGATGATGCAGATTATTGAGGGAGCCAGAACTTGAACCCAGATCTCCCATTTCTCAGGTGTGCTTTGCACAATGGCAGCACAACAGTCCTGGGTTTACCTGAGATGGCAGCTTGGAAACTGCCCTTTTCCTATTTATTTTGTTTTGAGTGCATTAGAAGAATATAATTCTCCTTCGATGTCTAAACCAGAGGATGAAACGCATCACTCCTGTGATTAGGAACTGACAACTAGTAGAAGAAGCAGGTAAATAAAAATAAGGAAAAGGTGAGTTAGGACCTAGACCTGCTGGTGCAACAGAGGGAACCTTTGTGATCCCCCCTTCATGTAGGTATGTTGATATAAACTACACAACCACGAGCACCCATGCAACGAGTTCCCACTATTGGGTATATAAATGAGGTTCTACACAGCAAGGTTACTTTCTTCACTCTGTCTTGCTCCTTCTGCTAAGCTGGAACACAAAGACCCTACAGAATGGCCAAGCTGTAAGATAGAAGGAAGCCTGCTTCCTGAACCTGCATATGGAGGAAAGCCACTGGCTTACCTGGGAAGATTCTTGCAGGAGCAAAAAGTAAACTTTTATTGTGCTAAGCCACTGAGAGTTCTGGGTTTCATGCTGCAGTTCACATTGCCTTTGTTATCATACTGAAGCATAAAAGAAAAAGTGGAGCCAAAGGAAAGATGAAATGTCAAAAAAGCATAGGATGATAGATTCAGAAATTTGGAGACACAGAGCCATTTCATCTTAACTGAAAAGAACCTGGAACAAAAGAGACCAGCCCTTATTTTCAGGGACTGAGGTAGAAGGTGGGAGGCTGGCACAAATACAGCACCCCTGTACCATGCCCTACCCCCCAACTTCATTCAATTACTAAATCATGTCACCTCACTAAACATTCTTCATAGTAGCTGCTTCTCTCCAGTCCCACTGCCAGTACCCCAGGCTGAGTCATCTTCACCTTCTGGTTGAATTACTCCAGGAGATAACTAGTTCTGTCTTCTGTTAGCTGCCATCCTCCCCTGTGCTGTGCTTGACTGCTCACTTGTGTCCAACTCTGTGTGACCCCATGGACTCTACCAAGATCCTCTGTCCATGGGATTTCCGAGGCAAGAATACTGGAGTGGGTTGCCATGCCTTCCTTCAGGGGATCTTCCCCACCCACGGATCGAACCCAGGTCTCCCATGTTGCAGGTGTATTCCTTACCATCTGAGCACCAGGGAAGCCCAAGAATACTAGAGTGGATAACCTATCCCTTCTACAGGGGATCCTCCTGACCCAGGAATTGAACTGGGGTCTCCTCCATTACAGGCGTATTCTTTACCAGTTGAGCTACCTGGGAAACTCTATCCTCCCCTACCCCTCATTAATCTATTTTCCATACTGGGGCCAGAATCTTCTTTCTAACACACAAATCAGATTAGACCCACCTCCCTAACACCCGGTTTGAATGCTTTTAATTAATTCTCAATGTCATTACAATAAAGTCCAGTCTTCTTTGCATGATGTATGGCCCTGCATGACACACCCACCTTGGCAGCTCTCTCCCATCTTTGGACTCTTCTCCAGCCATTCTGAACTCCTTCTGGCTCCCTGAGTGGGTCACACCTCTCTTGCCTCTTAGCCATTGCACAGGACTACTCTGACTTCCTGAACTGTCCTGCCCCTTTCCTTCCTCCCTGCCATCTCCTTGTCCCTTCCCTTCTAACAGCTTGACTCCCACTCAACTGATTTGTCACCTTTATTTTGAAGGCTTCCCTGGTGCACTCAGATTGGATTAGCTTCTTGGGTTCTGTTCATCCTTAGTACCCTGGATATCCCCAACTCGCACCCCAAGAACTGTCCTGCCGTACTTGTATGCCTATCAGTGTCTCCACCAGAGTGATCCTTGAGGACAAAACCACCTCACTCATCATTGAATTCAAGCACTTCTTGGAAGCTTGGCACAGAGTAGGTGCTTGGAAAATAGGTCTTGAAAGGATGAATTTGGAGGTGGGGGTTGTATGGTTGGGATGTGTGCCACCCTGTACCAGCCTGTGAAAAAGTCTGACATAAAGCAGTGGGCAGTGTTGCTTAACTATTAATGAAAACACACATTAAAAAAATACATGCATTTATTTAACCCTGCACCTTAAGTATCTTTTAATATATGACATTCCAAAGTTACTGTGTTTGGCTATTTTAAAGCATTTCACTAATTTAGCTAGCTTATCAAGGTGAGTAGACAAGTCCACACATGTCACTCATTCTCTGCCAGCCAGGACCTGAATAAACCAGGCTGTCTGGTCACGAGGAAGGAAGTGAAGCATGCATGCATTGGGTTAAATTAAGATCTTGGCTTTGGAGTCAGGGATGTCTGGGTTGAGTGCTGCCACAAGATTTATCAGCCATGTGACCTTGGTGAGTGAAATAATGTTTCTCTAGTCCTTAGCAGAGTGTCTGGTACATAATAAGAGCTCAACAGCTGGTAGCAATAATTATTGTTCCATTTACTACAAAAATTAATTTTATCATCTCCTGTGTAATATTGTCATTAGACTGTGATGAAGACATTACTGGTTGTGGTGGGGGCGAGGGGTGCTGTTGTACACTGTGTGCAGGAAAGTAACCAACAAAGATCACCCTATGAGGTCATCAGGGGAGACCTAATTCTCCTCATTGGACAGACACGAAAACCCACACTCAGCAGAGTGAGGAGACCTGCTCCTAGTCACGTAGCCAGCGAGGCCAGAGCTGAGACTCAGACCAGAACTTCTAATTGCCCAGGCCAGTTCTCTTTCCACCACACTGCATGGCCCCTGGGCACGAGCACTTCCAGGTCCTAAAGGCTTCCAAGTTTCTAAGATCAAATAGGACACAGGCACGCCGGGACTGGCTGTTCCCCTGCCTCCATTCATGGGTGCTTGGGATCACAGGCCCTCGGGGCATTGTTCCCGGCCTGTGGCACACACGGATGTGGCTCCTCTGCCAAGAAGACAGACTGGCTCCCGTGGAGACCAAAGTGCCCTTTAGCGGAGTAGCTGTTGCATTTCCCTCTCCCTGGGACTAGGCTGGACATGCCAGCTACCCCTGGCCCCTGCACAGCAGACGCCAGAGATGCCTGGTATGTTTGTACCAGGGAAACTGAATTCACTTCTCACCAGAGTGAACATCAGGACATGCTATGTCTCTGAAGTCCAGTTCTTGCTGCAAACTGCTAAAGCAGATACAACAAGGACTCAGAAGTCACAGACTGTTCAAGTTCGATAGGACTTGGGGCCCCATCTTAGTCTGAACTGTTTATTTTGTAGAGGAGAAAATCTGGGCATAGAAATGAGCAGAAACAAATATCTAGGCTGTGGCGAGGGTGGGGTTCTTTCTGGAGCATTATCACAGCTGGATTCCCCTTATGGACATGAACTGCCTCTGACACAGAATATTGCTTAGGACATTTGCCATCACTGTGGGGAGACATTTTTGATAAAGGTCATAGTCAGTGATCTGGAATACCTCCTCAGAATGGCATGGCTGGGCTGAAATCCCAATCTTTGGGGGCCTTCTCTTAACAAGAAGCCTAAGAGGCCATATAGAAGTGTGGACAATTCTAGAACTATTTCAGGATTGATGCTCATCGCTGGTTTTTTGATGTACAAGAAAGGCACTGGAGAGGTGAGACTTTTGTTAGAATCTGTGGGTCAAGCTGAAAGGCCAGACCAGGGGACAGCGATCAGCTGGGGGCAGCTCTTGGGCGGAGCTGGAGAAAGAAGGCTGCTGCAGGCACTGCTGTAGCCTAGCCTAGCCCTCCACAGGTGGGAAGGAAATCTTAAAGGTACCAACATGGGTTGATCAGTTCATGAAAGCTTTGATATCTTCAAAATTCCGTAGGATGTTGATGTCTCAGAACCTCACAGGAGGTCCCTAAACCAGCATTTGCTCCAATCAGGCAGATAAACAGAAGACACACCTAATGTCTTCCATTCTTCACAGTATCCTAGTTTCAAATTAGGGACAGGCAACTCTCCCCGAGACAGCAGTGCCATGCCGGAGAACTAAAGGAGGTCTGTCTTTAGCAGAGAACCATTCATAGACAGTGAGGAGCAGAAAATAGATACAAAGGGGAAAACTGCCTTCTCTTTTGAACATATTTAAATTCCATTCCATTTAAATCAGGAGACCGTACTTTTTTTTTTTCTTTTTTGTTAAATTCTAAGCCTCCACTATCCTCCTGAGGCCCAGTGCATGGAAGAGGTGGAATAAATATCTGACAAATGACTAGGTAAATAAATGAATGAATGAAAAAATAAGTGAGTGTTGAGTTAACAAGTAAATGAAGTATCTAGGTAGAGAATGATTGTGGAAACACAAGGGAACTGCAAAGCCTTGATAATGCATGCACAAATTTGCATAAATTCTATGCTCATCTGTTTATATTGTTCCTATCAATAAGGCATTTCCTTTTCTGTTCTTTATTCTCCTGAACTCTGTAGAAAAAGAAACATTTAACTTTGCTCTTTTGTTCTCTGAATATTTGGGCAGGATTAAAATAACTTGTTGCTGCTATTTCTTTTATTTCATTAACCAGTTGAACTAGAATGATTGTGGAAACACAAGGGAACTGCAAAGCCTTGATAATGCATGCACAAATTTGCATAAATTCTATGCTCATCTGTTTATATTGTTCCTATCAATAAGGCATTTCCTTTTCTGTTCTTTATTCTCCTGAACTCTGTAGAAAAAGAAACATTTAACTTTGCTCTTTTGTTCTCTGAATATTTGGGCAGGATTAAAATAACTTGTTGCTGCTATTTCTTTTATTTCATTAACCAGTTGAACATTTGTTCCCAATCCAGAGTCCAAATGAGCTATTTTTTTCATTTAAACCCTCTGTCTTATCTTTTGCGAACACCTGGCCTTCTTGCCACAGTATTCCTTCACACCCTAGTGAGGAAAAGGCAAACTGGAAGCAAACAACAAAGTGGAGAATTGGAGGGTGGGATGGGGGTTCTT
>SJYC01031183.1:0-10256 GCA_006408675.1 Madoqua kirkii
AAAAAAAAAACTCCAGTTACTGAAGCATGAAGATAGGATTCAATTTTAAGTTTTATAAAAGTTTTGATTTCCTCCTACCAGGAACTTTTTCATTTCTGTATGATACTACCTTTTCTGGGGCCAAAGAATGATTAAGACTTTGAAAAATTATAGATATTGCAGCTACTGCTGAGAAATAACTCCTGAGAATTCCTTGCAATTCCCATCAGCCACATTTAGACCTAACTCTCTGGTGATCAATGTTTCTAAACTTAAACTGGAGTACATAATCAACAGAGCATTTAAATTGGTATTCCCCTGGAAAACCTAGGGTGTGTGTTTGATACATTTATTTAATGTCTCTTATCTACCAGGCACTTTATGATGCATTGGAAATGTAGAGATGCACAACATGGCCCTTATCCTTGAAAAGCTTACAGTGACAGAACAGAATGTTACAACATGAATAGAGGTATTGATGAGAGGGTAACAGGCAGGAAGACCAGGGGTCTCCAAATGGAGGAAATAGCCTGCAAGTGTCAGACATTTTCTCTCTCTTAAGAGGCAGGAGGAAACAAACTAGAGATATTTTCTCCTTTTCTATACAAATTTAAAAAGAGGTTTCTCTTAAAATTCTGTGTTGCTATAATGACACCTAGTTTCACTTGAAGTTAACCATTGCCTTTTTCTTATGGAAATGTTTATCTTAAGCTATGCTAATGTACTGTGCATTTACCCCAAACTCTAAGTCGGTTCCACCTTTTGGGCCCAGAACCTACTTGATAAACCAGTATGTCATACTCCGATAATGTTCCTCTAATCTATGTAAATGAAACTATTTATATGGTGAACTGCCCTTCCTCAATATTCAAGTTAATCATTTTATGGCCCAAGATAAACCATTTAGAGCTAAGGTTATCCCAAAATACATCTTATGGGTGAGGGGCCTGGTGCCATTCTAAGTTTTGAGACATTCCTTTCTTTCATTAACAGACTGCTGGTGACTATATAACATCCAGCTGAAGACTAGCAGGGGGGTACTCTTTCTACCCCCTTCTGATGCCTATGTCAGAAGCTTTCTCTATCTCCTTTACCATTTAGAGCTAAGGTTATCCCAAAATACATCTTATGGGTGAGGGGCCTGGTGCCATTCTAAGTTTTGAGACATTCCTTTCTTTCATTAACAGACTGCTGGTGACTATATAACATCCAGCTGAAGACTAGGAGGGGGGTACTCTTTCTACCCCCTTCTGATGCCTATGTCAGAAGCTTTCTCTAGCTCCTTTATACTTTAATAAAACTTTATTACACAAAAGCTCTGAGCGATCAAGCCTCGTCTCTGGCCCTGGATTGAATTCTTCTCTTCTGGGGGCCAAGAATCCCGGCGTCATGATTCAACAACAACCTTTCATTGATAAGCTATCATATCTAGCCCTCTTAGCATAGGACTATCACTGATTTAATTAAGAAAATCACATTCCCAGGCACGTATCCTTGACAGATGATGTCCATGAAAGCTTCCCAAGCTCGGTCCTCCCCAGCAGAGTTTATTTTGGGAGGCAACTTTCAGCAGTCATCACTCAAGATCCTCAACATTACCCCCTATTCTCCAAAGTCATCCCTTACCCAATGTGCACCCTCTGTGTGGTTCACCCACAGCAGTTATTTCAAGCAGCAAACACATTTGATAACTGGGTGATCATTTGGGGCACCACATTTAAAGTGGGGGGATTATGAGTAGTGCCTTGGTTCCTTTTGAATCAGCAAATTCTAAAAAAAGAAATCAGATTTTTGTCCTCTTCCTGAGCTGACTGTGACTTCTGAAAAAGGACTGAGCTCTTGAGCTCAGCGTCCCTGGACCAGCAGCCTCAAGGGCACCTTCAGTCCCACATGGAGTTCAGTTAAGTTCAGTTGCTCAGTTGTGTACAACTCTTTTCAACCCCATGGACTGCAGCATGCCAGGTCTCCCTGTCCATTGCCAACTCCTACAGTTCACTCACACTCATGCCCATTGAGTCAGTGATGCCATCCAACCATCTCATCCTCTGTTGTCCCCTTCTCCTCCTGCCTTCAATCTTTCCCAGCATCAGGGTCTTTTCAAATGAGTCAACTCTTCGCATCAGGTGGCCAAAGTATTGGAGTTTCAGCTTGAACATTAGTCCTTCCAATGAACACCATGGACTGACTTCCCTTATGATGGACTGGTGTGATCACCTTGCAGTCCAAGGGACTCAAGAGTTTTCTCCAGCACCACAGTTCAAAAGCATCGATTCTTCGGCACTCAGCTTTCTTTATAGTCCAATTCTCACATTCATACATGACTACTGGAAAAACCGTAGCCTTGACTAGATGGACCTTTGTCGGCAAAGTAATGTCTCTGCTTTTTAATATGCTATCTAGGTTGGTCATAACTTTTCCTCCAAGAAGTAAACGTCTTTTAATTTCATGGCTGCAGTCACCATCTGCAGTGATTTTGGAGCTCCCCAAAATAAAGTCTGACACTGTTTCTACTCTTTCCCCATCTATTTGCCGTGAAGTGATGGGACCAGATGCCATGATCTTCATTTTCTGAATGTTGAACTTTAAGCCAACTTTTTCACTCTCCTCTTTCACTTTCATCAAGAGGCTCTTTAGTTCCTCTTCACTTTCTACCATAAGGGTGGTATCATTTGCATATCTGAGGTTATTGATATTTCTCCCAGAAATCTTGATTCCAGCTGTATTTCTTCCAGCCCAGCATTTCTCAAGTGCACAAAGCTAACAAACCAGGAGTTACTGCTTTCACTTTTTGTAGAATTGCCAGGAACTGGTTTTTCTATCCCTCTTTCCAAACATAAGCCTTCCAGCCCTCTCGCATTCATCTTTTCCCCCTCCTCTGATGTCCAGTCATCAAGCCCTGAGGGATCACCCTGGCCTTCTGCTGGTTGCTGCAGCTGTACTTCTCCTTGTTAGAGAGGCATTGATCCCAGAGCCTGACTCCTTGGGAAGGAATCTTAGCTTCCCTGTTGAGTAGCTATGGGATTCCAGGTACTCTTACTTGCTTTGTTCTAGTTACTACATCATAAAATATTTACCACCTTTCTTTCCAGAGTTAGCACTGAGTGTGTGCTGTGCTTAGTCAATTCAGTCAGGGCCGACTCTGTGCGACCCCATGGACTATAGCCCTCCTGGCTCCTCTGTCCATGGGATTCTCCAGGCAAGAATACTGGAGTGGGTTGCCATTCCCTCTTCAAGGGGGATCTTCCTGACCCAGAGATAGAACTCACATCTCTTATGTCTCCTGCATTAGCAGGCAGGTTCTTTACCACTACTGTGACCTGGGAAGCCCCAGAGTTACCATTAAGGGCTTTCAATTTGCCAGTCTGGTTCACTGAGTGCCTGTTAGCTAAACCCCTACTGTTACTGCTCACTGTCCAGACTCCTGGTTGTGGAACCAAAGAAGACCCATTGCTGTATTTAAGACTCATTCTGGATCTGGGTTTATGCACTTAGTGAAAAGTCTTCCAATTCTGTACTTATTGTTTGTGTCTTTTTCTGCAATTAGGTTATTACTTCAATAAAATATTTACTTGAAAAATGCTGCAATTGTATTAAATCCAGTTAGCCAGACGCTTACTTTCTCTGCTCTCTTTTTCTCTCTCAGATTCACGAGAATTAGGCATGTATAGTCATTTTGGAAAAATAATATGAAGCACCGCAGCAAAAGAATGAAAACTAAAAATTATTTCTATTCCTAGCATTCAGGAACAACCAAGGCTGAAATTTTAAAAGTTACCATTTTCACAAAAAATGAATTCATATGTTAATACTATTTCATAACCTTTTAAATATAATCTGTCTACAAATTTCAGTATATTATTTTAAAAGGTTGTGTTATATTCCACTGAATGGGAATAACACAATTATTTAACCTATCCTTTCCATTAGAGAGGGCTTCCCTTGTGGCTCAGCTGGTAAAGAATCTGCCTGGGTTTCTTAACCAGCGTGGGAGACCTGGATTCGATCCCTGGGTTGAGAAGATCCCTTGGAGAAGGGAAAGGCTACCCACTCCAGTATTCTGGCCTGGAGAACTCCATGGACTGTAGAGTCCATGGGGTCGCAAAGAGTCAGACAGGACTGAGCGACTCTCACTTTCCTTCCATTAGAGATATAGATGGTCCTAATATTCAGCAGTGTTGCTATGAACAGCTTTGGGGCTAAATCATTTCACTGCTCTGGGATTTCATTCGATTCGCACTTCAATCACTCATGCCCAGTTTAGGAAGTTTCTTGGTCTGTGAAGGAATCCAGTCACTTTATTACGCACTGCGTCTTCTGAACTGTGCTTCAGAAAGACTTACATTTCACTGAAACAAATAATAGGCTCAATGAAGCCCTTTTCAAAGATGTGATGGGAGGGGACAGAGGAGCTTTGGGTCACAGGTCCCTTTTGCTGAGTGGGGAGGGACGGGGTGGGGAGGGGGGGCGCTCACCCTCTGAGAGCCCTGCCTGGCTGGGGACTGATGCTGCTCAGAAGCCTGGCTCTGAGTCACAGTGGTATTTGTTTCCTGAGTGTCATTTGCAGCGTTTCTGCAGTGCTAATGACTAGAAACTGCTAATGGCTGTGAAAAGCTAATTGTTGTGCAAGGTGCTTCTGCCCTCCCCCAGTTGCCAGGAGAGCTCACAGTCCTAGCTAAGCAGAGCTCTCATTAGCATCTCTGTGTCTGTGGCACAGTCCCTGAGGGGGGAATCCTCCTGGCGGCCTGGCAAACAGCCAAACCTCCTCTGTAGACCCAGAGCCAAAAGGCTGTGTGCCGGCCAGCAACAAAACACAGGGAGGCAGAGACTGAAGTAGCCCTTCCCATGGGGAATCAAAGGAAGTGAGGCCATGTGGCTGTGCTTCAGGCACAGGCTCTTTGTAGGCGACTCTCTGCAAATAACAATGTGGCAGCTGGGGTGTACCGGGCACCAGGCTGGTGCCTTGAGGCTTTCTCGCCTTTAATCATCCCCCCCTTTTCAGAGGACGTTGAGGCTCAGAGACCAAATCATTTTCACTAAATCTGTTAGCAGCTTACATCTGGGATATGACTCTCAGACTTTTTACTCCAGACCAGATTTTTAATCACTGCATAGTAGTACTTTGTGAAAACTAGTGAAGCAGCTTTGCACCACACTGGAATGAATTAGTATGCATGTGTGTACACCTACATTTGTATGTGGTTGTACATTTGGAGAATTTGAACCATGAATTTAATTCATCCTATTCCATGATTACCTTCTGAAAGGTGGGCTAGTTAAAAAACAAACTAGCAGCAAGCTCATTTTTGGCCAGTGAATGCTTCTTTCTATAAGTTAAGATGCAGTGTCTCCCTCCACTTCCACTGAAGTCCTGTTTTCTAGGCTATTTTATAAAATCTCTTCTGCTGATTATCTATCATTTCCCTGTTCTTTAACAATCTGTTCAACAAAGCAAACGTAAGCTCCATAATGTTTGTTTGAATTCATGGTGCTTCCAGTTTTGCAGTCTGTTTCCCTACTTCTCTATAGACGCATATGACTTATTCAGCTGAAGATCTTAGTTCAGAACTCCTCTCTTCCTGGGCCCCCAGCTTTCTAAACATATTCTTCAATATCCACTTCTTTTCCCAGTTATTATAGCCATTTGCTGCCTTGTGCTAGTAATTTCACATGCAAAATTTTGCTTTCAATTCTATACAGCTTTTTCAAAAAGATATGAAATCAACAGAGGAGGCTCATCGGGAGTGGCCGCAATGACTGAGTTCCTCCCACACACGCTTTGAGAAAACAAAAGGGAGAGGCCAGGCGGTCTGCTAACACAGGACAGAGGGAAGCAACACTAAAAAGCACTGACCTGCCACTTTCAGTCGTGGGAAAAGTTGCCTGGGCAACCAGAGACTCAAGAGATAATGGGACGGCCTCACGTGCCATCCTCCATCCTTACTAGGGCTCATCAGCTTAAGACAGAGAGCAGTAGCCTTCACCAGCTTGACTATTCACAGGGCAAAAACACTGGCACTGAAGTTGATATTAAACTCTCAACAACTAAATTCACTAATAAGATTTAGTGTGAGCCAAACATTAACAACAGAGAAGTACATATCATTTCCAGAATCTCAGGAAGTGACGTGTACTGACTACAGCTGATAAATGACCCCTAATGTAACTATTCCCAGCAGATCATGTAGTGCAGAAAGAGAACACGATACAAATACTGTGATCTGAAAGTTAAGACAGAAAGTGAGGAAGGTGACTCCCACAGCAGTAAGAAAATGATTCCTTTACTTCACTAATGAGATTTAGTGTGAGCCAAACATTAACAACAGAGAAGTACATATCATTTCCAGAATCTCAGGAAGTGACGTGTACTGACTACAGCTGATAAATGACCCCTAATGTAACTATTCCCAGCAGATCATGTAGTGCAGAAAGAGAACACGATACAAATACTGTGATCTGAAAGTTAAGACAGAAAGTGAGGAAGGTGACTCCCACAGCAGTAAGGAAATGGTTCCTTTACAGAATCAGTTCTCCCAGATTCTCTCAGGGCTCGAACACAGGATGGCAAACAGTCAAACCTGTTATCTTGCTCAGGTTGAACACAGGACAGCCCCTGTCATTCTTACTTGTCATGAGCTGGAGCAAAATGAGGACAGCCTACTTCCAGAGTCGCTGAGCTGACAGTTGCCACCAGCTGTCACACTTCCCCAGCCCCAGTGGGAGGGACAGAACTAGCTTGTGAAAAGGCCCCTCCCTTGATTGTATCTGGGCCTTCCTCCATCAGCTGAGCTCACAGCCAGAGTGGGAGGGACAGTTTTCAAGCAGCTTCAATAAGCTGGATATATCCTTGTGGTTTCTTTTTGCCAGAGTTTGGGACAAGGTCAAGCACATTCATGATTCCCAGAAGAATACCTCTCCCCTCGTGTAACTGAGAACCCATCTGTGCTTGTGCTAAGTCAATTCAGTCGTGTTCGACTCTTTACGACCCCATGGACCATAGCCTGCCTGGCTTCTCTGTCCTTGGGACTCTTTAGGAAAGAATACTGGAGTGAGTTGCCATGCCCTTCTCCATGGGATCTTCCTGACCCAGGGAATGAACCTGCATCTCTTACATCTGCTGCATTGGCAAGTGGGTTCTTTACCACTAGTGCCAACTGGGAAGCCTGAGAACTCTTTAGGAGAGAATTAATAGTAACTTCCTCTCTGAAATCTGTTCTTCTTTTGAATATGTTTCAGTGAAAGGTTCTATTGCTATCACTTGCATCAGTCATTATATTGCTTATATGTGGAATCTAAAAGAAATACTTGTCTACAAAAGAGAAGTTATAGATGTAGAAAACAAACTTATAGCTACCAGGGGGTAAGGGCAGGGAGGGATAAACTGGAAGATTGGGATTGACATATACACACGACGCTATGTAAAACAGATAACTAAGAACCCACTGTATAGCACAGGAACCCTAGTCAATACTTTGTAATGGCCTATAAGGAAACAGAGTCTAAAAAAGAATAGATATATGTATATGTGTGTGCTTAGTTGCTCAGTCATGTCTGAGTTTTTGTGACCCCATGGACTGTAGCCTGCCAGGCTTCTCTGTCCATGAGGATTCTCCATGCAAAAATACTGGAGTGAGTTGCCATGCCCTCATCCAGGGGATCTTCCCAACCCAGGGATCAAATCCAGGTCTCCCACATGAAGGCAGATTCTTTGCCATCTGAGTCACCAGAGAAGCCCATGAATACTGGAGTGGGTAGCCTATCCCTTCTCCAGGGGACTTTCTGACCCAGGAATTGAACTGGGGTCTCCTGCATTGCAGGTGGATTCTTTACCAGCTGAGCTACCAGGGAAGCCCAGATATATGTATAACTAATTCACTTTGCTGTACACCTGAAACTAACACAATACTGTATTGAGTTGGCCAAAAAATTCATTTAAGAGTCTATAAGATGGTACAGAAAAACCCAAATGAAATTTTTGGCCAACTCAATAAATCAACTATACTCCAATTTAAAAAAAAAAAATCATTTTTTTTTAAGAAATTCAGCAAACATTCTCAACACCTCCCTTCCCTTCCCCACAGCTTTCAATTTCCCAGGCCAGTGGTTCCTACCTCCTTAATATTCCTTGCACTTTCTTTTCTCAGCTCTCATGTGTTCTGCTCTGATTCTGACTGTCATATTTTCTTGATGGAGTTGCTGACAACAACAATGACCCAAAGGCTTATCACCTTCTGTGCTACAGCATTTTTTTTTTAATTTGAAATCTGATCGTATCATCTCACTAGTAAAAATATATATACATATTTTTTATAAAAAAGAATCTCCAAAACGTTTAAGGATAAATTTCAAGGAACAAAACATGGAGAGCACACATCTTACCCATTTTTCTTTTTTTACATTTTTTTTGTTGTTGTTGTTGAAGGATAATTGCTTTATGGAATTTTGTCATTTTCTGTCAAACCTCAACATGAATCAACCATAGGTATACATACATCCCCTCACTTTTGAACCTCCCTCCCATCTGCCCCTTATCCCACCACTCTGGGTTGATACAGAGCCCATGTTTGAGTTTCCTGAGCCATACAGCAAATTCCCATTGGCTATCTATTTTACAGACGATAATGTAAGTTTCCATGTTACTCTTTCCATACACTTCACCCTCTCCTTCCCTCTCCACATGTCCATAAGTATTCTCTATGTCTGTTTCTCCACTGCTGCCCTGTAAATAAAATCTTCAGAAACATTTTTTTAGATTCTGTATATGTGTGTTAGAATATGATATTTATTTTTCTCTTTCTGACTCACTTCACTCTGTATAACAGGTTCTAGGTTCGTCCACCTCACCAGAACTGGCTTAAATACATTCCCTTTTATGGCTGAGTAATATTCCATTGTGTATATGTACCACAACTTGTTAATCCATTCACTGTCAATGGCATCTAGGTTGCTTCCATGTTCTAGCTATCTTAAATAGTGCTGCAATGAACAATGGGATGCATGTGTCTCTTTCATCCCCGGTTTCCTCAGGGTATATGCCTAGAAGTGGTATTACTGGGTCATATGGTGGTTTTATTCCTAGATTTTAAGGAATCTCCATACCATCTTCCATCCTGGCTGTATCAATTTACATTTCCACCAACAGTGCAAGAGCGTTCCCTTTTCTCCACACCCTCTCCTGCAATTATTGTTTGTAGACTTTTTGATGATGGCCTTTCTGACCAGTGTGAAATGATATCTCATTGTGGTTTTGATTTGCATTTCTCTAATGACGTGCAGCTGCTGCGACAGACTGCAACCCAGACCCCCGGCTGCAACGACGCAGGAGCGGCCAAGAGGAACTACCCCACATCCGAGGTCAGGGACAGCGGCCCAGAGGAGCTACACCACGTCTGAGGTCAGGGGCTCTTCACAGGAGAAGCTCTATACAGTCAACACAAACAAAACCAAGAACTGACTGTGGCTCAGATCATGAACTCCTTGTTGCCAAATTCAGACTGAAATTGAAAAAAGTGGGAAAACCCACTAGACCATTCAGATATGACCTAAATCAAACCCCTTGTGAAGATACAGTGGAAGTGAGAAACAGATTTAAGGGACTAGATCTGATAGACAGAATGCCTGATGAACTATGGACGGAGGTTTGTGACACTGTACAGAAGATAGGGATCCCCACAGAAAAGAAATGCAAAAAAGCAAAATGGCTCTCTGGGGAGGCCTTACAAATAGCTGTGAAAAGAAGAGAGGTGAAAAGCAAACGAGAAAAGGAAAGATATAAGCATCTGAATGCAGAGTTCCAAAGAATAGCAAGAAGAGATAAGAAAGCCTTCTTCAGTGATCAATGCAAAGAAATAGAGGAAAACAACAGAATGGGAAAGACTAGAGATCTCCTCAGGAAAATTAGAGATACCAAGAGAACATTTCATGCAAAGATGGGCTCGATGAAGGACAGAAATGGTATGGACCTAACAGAAGCAGAAGATATTAAGAAGAGGTGGCAAGAATACACGAAAGAACTGTACAAAAAAGATCTTCACAACACAGATAATCTAAATGGTGTGATCACTCACCTACAGCCAAACATCCTGGAATGTGAAGTCAAGTGGGCCTTAGAAAGCATCACTACAAACAAAGCTAGTGGAGGTGATGGAATTCCAGTTGAGCTATTTCAAATCCTGAAAGAGGATGCTATGAAAGTGCTACACTCAATATGCCAGCAAATTTGGAAAACTCAGCAGTGGCCACAGGACTGGAAAACGTCAGTTTTCATTCCAATTCCAAAG
>SJYC01031184.1:0-32385 GCA_006408675.1 Madoqua kirkii
TGTTGGAGGCACAAGCACAGAGTCAGGAACCTAAATTTAAAATGAAGCCTTTTTCACCTGATATTAATGAAATACTGTTAATCAACTATACTCCAATATAAAATTTTAGATTTTTAAAATAAAATAAAAATTAAATGAAGCACTTTTGGGTTATTAAAAAATCAAAAGGCTAAGAATTATATAGTTTATATATAGTATATAGTATATATATAATATATAATATGATCATTATATATACATATCATATTATATGTGTGTATATATATATATATATACATATATATAGTACGTGTGTGATTGTGTGTACGTGTAAAACATCTCCCACCCATCCTGTTCCCCATCCCCCAGGCCCCATCACAGGGAACCACATGTTTGGCATTCTTGTTTATCATCCCAGTGTTTCTTTGTTAAAATAAAGCAAATTGAATGTAGATATTCTTATCCCCTCTTCTGCACAAAGAGTAACTTACTAGATAGGCTGTTTTATACTTTGCTTTTTTTATTTAGCATATTTTGCAGATCTTCCTATTAGTGCATAAAGAGCTTTCTCTTCTGTACATCAGCACCCCCCTGGGCGTATGTACCCTTTTTTACTTATCCAGGCCCCTAGCATGGATATGGCTTGTTTCCAGTCGTCTTCTTTCTACAAATCACGCTGTACTATACATTATGGCTCCATCATCTCGAATATTACTTAGTAGTATGCTAGTATCTTAATATACACCTAAATCTGTTTCTGATTTTTCAATCAGTGCTGCTTTCAACCTCTGTCTATACATGATTCATTGTGTTTAACAAAGCATAGCATTCATTATTTCACATGTGCTTTCCTCCAATGATGAAGACTTAGACTTCCTCCAGCATCTTAGTACTATAAACAATGACAAAGTAAATGTCCATATACATGTCCTTTTAAGGAACAGCATGAGAATGTCTCTGGGATAAACACTCAGGAGTGTGAGTAATCGCTTTCATATGACAATGAAATTTCTTTCCAGAAGGTGTGCATTGGTCCACATGCCCAGCAGCAGCGCCCAGGGGTTCCATGTCTGTGCTTCCCTGCTATGGAAGGGGCTGGTGGGCATCGGCCTCTTTGCCCTAGCCCATGTGGCCTTTTCCGCTGCACAGCATCGTTCTTATATGCAATTAACAGAAAAGGAAAATGAATCACTGCTAATAGATATAGTTCTTCAGACACTTCTGGCCTTTGCAGTTACCTGTTATGGTATAGTTCATAGTGCAGGGGAATTTAAAGACATGGATGCCACTTCAGAACTAAAAAATAAGACATTTGACACACTAAGGAGTCACCCATCATTTTATGTATTTAATCATCGTGGTGGAGTATTGTTCCGGCCTTCGTATACAACAAATTCTTCAAACCAACATGCATCGTCCTCTAACACATCATTGAAGTTATGAAAACTTGAATCACTGTGTCGTTAAGATTTTTACAAATTATAATAACAGAACAGGACATAAAGCTGGAATATTGGAGTTTGGGATACAAAACACTCCCTCATCAGTATTTATATTGATCACTCAGACCTAATTTAAAAAGTCTACGACCCTTATTTTGTACACTGTTAATCAAGTCATTAATGCATTATAAGTTATCTGTGAAATGAGTCCTTGATCTTTCATAGAATTCTTTTTTCATTTAAAACAAATTCACATTTTTTTAAAGTCCCTGTTTTGAGCACATTTCTTTGAAAAATGTTGATGGTTTTGTAATTATTTGTTTTCTTAGATTCCTCTTGCACTACAATTTTTAGGATCCTTTTGGAAATAGTGTGACTACTGCATTTTGCAGCATGAATGGCAGTAAATGGTCTTAAGTTCTTAACAACAAATGGATTTCTCTAAAGAGACCAAAATGGTGACTTATCAGTTTTTCTTATGCCCCCTAAAAAGTGGCTCTGCTTCAGCAGATACTTGCCAGTTTTTAATTTATCCGTGACTTCTCACCCTACCCTACTCCGATATACTTCCTAACATCAGCTGTCTTGTTTCATCACTTCTCTGGGGTTCAGTGTGCAGTGAGCAATTTTTGTGTCAGAAATCCCCTGTCATAACAAATAGATTTAACAGACTCAACTTACATAAAGCTACCTGTGTTCTCTTCGTGTATCTGTAAAAAGATGTCCCTAGTTGATTATGTACTGTAAGAATAGTTGAAGATAGACCAGAAAGACTATCTGTGAATTAATTATCCTGCCTATGTAGAAGAACAGTGGTCACTGAAGAAAACTGATTAGTTGTTACTAGCCAGTTTAACTTATTCAAAGCCTCTGTTATTTTATTGCATACTAAACTAGTGAATTAGTTGGAGAAGGCAATGGCACCCTACTCCAGTACTCTTGCCTGGAAATCCCATGGATGGAGGAGCCTGGTGGGCTGCAGTCCATGGGGTAGCTAAGAGTCGGACATGACTGAGCAACTTCACTTTCACTTTTCAGTTTCATGCAGTGGAGAAGGAAATGGCAACCCACTCCAGAGTTCTTGCCTGGAGAATCCCAGGGATGGGGGAGCCTAATGGGCTGCCATCTATGGGGTTGCACAGAGTCGGACACGACTGAAGCGACTTAGCAGCAGTAGCAGCAATAGCAGCCAACACACAGCATTTATGTCCTTATTGCATATATTTGGTAATTGAGGGGAGAAAATGATATCTTGTTTCGATTTGCTAGTGCAGATATGGGAGTCCAGAGGTTCCTTGAGAATGAAACAGTTCACCTGCTCTAGCAGACCAGTGTTATGCTTTTTTTTGCAATTTGTGTCTCTCAAAAACTTTAACAGCTGATCAAACTCTTTCTATTTGGTTCCCTTGCAAGTAACTACAGCCACACATCTTATTTGGTCCTAAATAAGCCTGAAAACTCTCCTCTTTTATTACCGCTGCCCAGCCTCCTTTCTCTCCAACGTTTGGCAGTGAGTTAATTCCCATGTGAAACGAAAGCCTTGAAGGTAGCACTTTGAAGCCGAGGTTTACTTTTGGGATGGATTTCAGTGTCTGGCAGAGAGCACTGAAAGAGAAGCTCTTGAGAAAGCCTTGAGGTCACAGGCTTACCTCCTGCAATTTAGATATAGACATCATTTTTTTTCAAGCCTTGAAGATTTAACATTATTGGACTCAGTTTAGATCGCTTGCTGCGTTCTCAGTGTCGATGGATGAAGAAAGTCTTCTGTTTCTGCAAACCAGCTAGCACTGACAGGAAATCACTGATGCACACAGACATTCTCTTTCCAGGCTCAATAAGCACATGGTCGGCCTCCTGAGGCATTGCAGGTGACTGTGCATCAACTGTGTCATCACCGAGGCCTAACAAGAGTCAATGACCTTCCAACACATTATACCTGTGCTCTTTTTGCTCACAGCCTGACCTCTAAGTAATTGAAACATATGTCACTTTTTGGGTATCTGGCTTCTAGTTTATAGAATCTACATTAGGATGCATGTTGCAAAAGCTGTAACAAAGACCCAAACATCACAGTGGTGTATAAAGATAGTTTATTTCCCTTTCACACAACAGGAAGCAGAGTCCCGGTTGCTATAGCAGCTCCACAATGTTGAGGATCCCTCTTATCTTCTGTATCTACCTTCCTGAACACACAGCCTTGGCATCTGGGTCAAGGTGGCTGCTTCAGCACCTACCCTCACGCCTCTCTCTTTGCCAGTAGAAAAAGGAGAATTGAGGCAGGATAAAGCACGCCCGTTCCTTCTAAGGTCATGACCCAGTAGTGGTACACATGGTTTCTACTCCTGTTGATTGGTGGAAGCTTAGTCACAAAGCCACACTGAGATGCCCAGGAGTCTGGAAAATGTAATCTAGCTGAAACCCACCTGCTGAGCTAAAAACGTACAATCATATGTAGAGGAGTGGGAGAACAAAGGCCTGGAGATAGCCAGCAGGCTCCCTCACTGCCCCTACCTCTATTGAGTTTTTATACTTTCTGCTGGGTTTCTTCACATATTCTGCAGGGATTCCTATTCTCTTCTTGTTGATTGGTACATATACCTTATCTGTTGTAGGTTTTAGATACCTTCTCTAGATCTATCATGGAGAAGAAAATGGCACCCTACTCCAGTACTCTTCCCTGGAAAATCCCATGGAGGGAAGAGCCTGGTGGGCTACAGTCCATGGGGTCGCAAAGAGTCGAACACGACTGAGCGACTTCACTTTCACTTTTCACTTTCATGCTTTGGAGAGGAAATGGCAACCCACTCCAGAGTTCTTGCCTGGAGAATCCCAGGGATGGAGGAGCCCGGTGGGCTGCCCTCTATGGGTCGAACAGAGTTGAACACGACAGAAGCGGCTTAGCAGCAACAGCAGCAGCTAAATCTATTGTCTATTAACTTTGTCTTCCAACGATGTTTACAAATGGATTCACTTTAGCTTGATTCTATTACTCTCTTGTATGAAATTGCTGCAAGAACTAGATCATGTATTCTTTTTTTCCAATTACTTTTTTCCAATTGCTCTGCATAGAATTATGATCTCAATAGGCATCCTTCATTTTTTTTCAAAAATATTTCATTTCTATTTAACCAAATCTATCATCTTTTAATTTAAAATTTATATGTCTACTGTGAATACATTAGCTACTTGCCCACATAGGACAATAGTCATTTTCATTACCAGTATATATATTATATATGTCACATACATATACACAATAATGAAATATATACAGATTTGTATATTTGTAAAATAAGGAGTGAGGTTGAATGTATATATTACCAATCATACAAAAACAAAATTGTATTTCCTATAACTGATCCTACCTGGCTTTCAATTCTCCATCCCTGCTTGACAAGGAAGTGGGGGGATGGGGAATTTGAATTTGTCCATTGACAATGAATTACAGTTAGAGTGTTCTGGGGTTTAAAAGTCCCTTTGAGATATTGGTATGATTTAAGTCTCAGTGAGACTAGACTCTCACCTCCTCCACTTCCTGTTTTTTTTCTAAGAAATGATTCAAGTTTTGAGGAGTCTTGTACATCACGCAGCGTCTGCGGAGGAGCGGCTGCTCTTCCGCCTGGGCTCGAGTCTTCTTTGTGGTTCCTGGGTGTCCAGTACTGTGACTGCTGAGGCACAGGGGTCCCTCCAGGCCCCCGGGGCCCTGTTGGCACTGTCTACTGATGTTTGCCGTGCTGGAACCCACTGTCATCTTCTGTAAGGTTCTGTCACCTGTAGCCTCTCTGTTCCCCTGTTTCCCCAGCACTTACCCAGCTCCTGACCGGTACACGGGGACCATTCGGATGCTCCAGCTGCTTTGCCTGATCTCCGAGGGGTCTGGACACTGTCTCTGATTCACTTGGCCACACACCCCTTTTGGCCATTTCTGATCTGGGCCCCAAGGGCACCATGTTGCCCTGATGTTGCTGGACAGGGAGCCCAGTTAAGGCATTTATGAGGGCTTCCCTGGTGGCTCAGAGGTTAAAGCGTCTGCCTCCAATGCGGGAGACCCGGGTTCAATCCCTGGATTGGTAAGATCCCCTGGAGAAGGAAATGGCAATCCACTGCAGTATTCTTGCCTGGAGAATCCCATGGATGGATAAGCCTAGTAGGTTACAGCCGACGGGGTCGCAAAGAGTCAGACACGACTGAGCGACTTCTCCTCACCTCACCTCACCTCATGATGCTCTTGAGAAGCTGGGAGCCGACCCTGCTGCCTAGACTGCCTTCATTCATCTGGATGTTTCTGGCATCTACCCTGACCCCGGTGATCCACCTCCATTCCCACAGAGGGCAGGGCAGGAAGAGCAGACCCGAAGGTTTCTGTCTTTCTTGTCCCTAATCTCTCTTGCTCCTCAACCCGGCCCCAGGAAGCCTCTTCCCCTCCTGTTCAGCAGGAACTTTCTTGGTGCCATGCCTTTCTCTCTCTATATATAAAATGTATTGTAGTATAGCTGATTGACAGTGCCGTGTCAGTTTCAGGTGTACACATGCCTCTATCTTTTCTCCTTTGAAGTTTATTTTTATAAACATCATACGCCAGGCTTCTAGGTTTGGACCTTTATAAATTCTATTCTGTGTTGTAATTTCCCAGAATTAGACTTATATAAATATAAAGATAAGCTTTATAATTTGAGAAAATTTCTCTCTTTCTCTACACAGCCTAGGTTTTACAGCTCAAGTGTACACATTTCAGACTGTTGTCCTGCTGTCCTCAAAAAATATCTTTTAAACTAAAAGGTAAACATCAGTGCTTTGTTCTGGGTAAATCTCTCTCCTTTCTCTCGTGGAATAAACCCCCAAATTGGCCTCATGGCTTAGTCTCAACAGAGAGGCTGAGGATGAGGCGATGGGAGAAAAATGGAGGATGTGGATGAGTTATGAAGACCTGAATAGCACTCTGGTTGTTTCTGCTCTGTTACACTATTTTTCTACTTTGTGTTTTTCACTGACGTTAAGCTGAAAGTCAGAATCCTGATGACTGTTTTGAGAAAGACGTGTGTGTGAAGCTTTGATGTCCTCCCCTACTCTGAGCTCCCCTGCATGGTGGAGGACCAGGCTGAGGCTAGATCGCTTGCAAGAACCCAGCTCCCTCCTGGAAGAGCAGGAGCCTGTAGGTCTAATTAAGTCCCAGCAGCATCCAGAACACAGGATAAACCACAAAGCTGCCTTGATGCTTTTGTTGTGCCTGCCTTGTATTTTAGAGAGACCCATATTCGGGAAATGCCTTTCTGCCTGGCGAAAGCTCCAGTGAGGATGAAGAGCCTCTAGCAGAACTGTCAAAGGAAGAATTGTGCACAAAAATAAAAAGGCTGAAACAAAAACTAACAAATACCCGGAAAGAAAACAGCCGCCTTCGACAGTCTTTGGTCATGCTGCAAGGTAAACCTGGAGAAAGTTGACATTTTTAGATAAAAAGAAAAATACCTGATGAGTAGAAAGTATTTAAATCAGTTGTCAAGAATGAAAAAATCAGTGCCTTAGAGAAAAACTTAAAAACTACATTTTAAGAAAATCTATGATTACACAATTTAACATGGATACACTCTATCAAATCCTCAGTTTATTGCTTAGAAAATTTTAGATTATTCCTAAAAATTACCAAATGTTGTGTTCATTTAATAAAGTCCAACAGATATTTACTGAGCATCTAATATAGGCCTAGACAGAAAAGAATAGTTAGACAAGAAATACGTCAATGTGTTCATGATGTGTTTATCTCATTCCCCTCTGCTAATGAAGCACTAGAAAATGGGGCCTGTGGTGATCCCTTATAGAATCACCGGAATTAAAGATTCCATACATTAAATTTCAGATTTAGAGTTGGGAGGAGTGGAAAATAATCCCATTCCATTGAAGACTTACAAAGGAGAAAGACAGGCCCAAGAAAATTAAAACTCCCCTGGTATAATGCCTTTTGGCAGAACCTATTAACATATTATGTTTAAGTGTTTATTGTTTTAATTATGTTTTTCACTTGTAGTTCAGCGTCATGCACTATTTTTACAGCTGAATTATCTTCTGTGTTGGAAAGCATTCTTTCCAACATAAAACAGTAAACACATAGTGTATTTTGAAAATACATTCCTCTGGCTGCTGTGTCCAGAATGAGTGCAAGGAGCACAGAAAGGAAAATGGTAAAGAACCACTCTGAAAGGTGTTCCAGTCCTCATACTAGCAGGATGGCAGCCTCACGTAGGGCTGTGGCCGTGGAAATAAAGAGGACGATCTTGCAGTATTCTGGGAGGCAAAAATGGCAGGAGACAGAACAGTGTCGTGAGCTAGATCGACACAGTGATGGCTCAGATGCCTTCCTACACTTATTGGTTAAGTTGAAGGCTTCTTAAGTTTAGTAGAAACAGGGACATGTGAATGGAAATAAGATATTTATTCCACCCACAAGCTATTCTCTCTTTATTTTTTACAACTTAAATATTGCATTTTTATAACTGATGGTTTTTCCTGGTGAGATTTTTGCAGTTTTCCTTTTTATAAGGATGTCAGTCATTTTGGATTAAGGCCTACCTCATTTTAACTTGATTACATCTGTAAGACCCTGTTTCCAAATAGGGTCACACTCTGAGATTTTGGAGGTTAGACTTCAGCATCTCTTTTGGGGGGATGCACAGTTCAGCCCACAATATTCCATATTGCTGACCCCAAGGTCATTTCTGAAGGTCATTAAGTGCCTGCTGCTTTTGACACGTTGGCTACCTCTCCTCCCTTGGCTTCGAGGACACCTGTTTCCTCATGTGCTGCTGAGCTCTCCACCCCGGTCTGTGTGTCTGCCTCATTTCATCATTTTACCTTCCAAATATCTAATGATGCCCAGGCTCAGCCCTTGGACTCCTTTCTTTTCTGTCTGCGTGCATTCCACAGGGGCTCATGTCCAATTCTATGGTGTTAAATTCAACAGTAACTGTGATTCTCAGACGTATCTCTGGCCTGGACTTCTCCCTTTAGCTCTCGACTCACTGTCTGACTGTATTTACATGACTGGCAGATATCTCAGCTCAGCCTGTCCCGTCCATGTGCCCAGCCTTTCCCTCCACCTGCTCCTGTATTTCCTTCTTCCTTGTCTTGGTTAATGCTAACTGCCGAGTTAAAGTTTCTCAAGTCAAAATCACGATGCTATCTTGTAGTTCTTTTACATCCTACACTCAGTCTCTTGGCAAATCCTACCAACTTCCGCTTCAGAATATCTCTGGTGTAGACTAGTCCAGATCACCAGCATCTCTCCCCCAGCTATCACGGCGGCTTTCTCCCTGGTCTTGCACTTTTGCTCATGCTCCTGTGCAATCCCCTCTCAATACGCAGCAGTTACAACCCTGCTCCTTGGAGGCCGGCTCATACCGTTCCTCTCTGAAAACTCTTTGGTGCACATCCACCTCACAGGGGGAAGAACCAAGGTCAGTTTTATGATCTAGAGTCCTTACATGATCCAGGCACCTCCCCACCACCTACCTTTCTGGCCTTGTTTTCTATTCTCTCCCCATCCTTTGTTGTGATTCAACCCACCCTGGACCACTTGTTTCCCCTCTGAATACATCAGAGGTGATCTGACTTCCGGGTCTCTGTACCAACTTTCTCCTTGGCCTGGGATGTTCCTCTCCCGGATATCCATGTGGTTTGCACCCCCACATACTTCAAGACTTCACTCTAATTCATTTTTGCCCTGACTTACTCTCTCCATTTAAACTATCAGCCTCTCTTCCCTCACAACATTTCTTATCCCCCTCCCTTGCTTTGCTTCCTCTTTGGTATTTACAACTTTATATCCTCTATTCCATATTTAATAATGTCTGCCCCCTGCATGTACACACACGGGAATGTACTCCTGGAAACCAAAGTAAAGTTGGCTGTTGGCTGAACTTCAGGCAAAGAGGGAGAGTCAGGAACTGCCAGCTGCCACTGCAGTATTCATGCATGCATTTCCTCATTCAACAATATTTATAACGTCCTCTCTAGATCAGGCACTGCTGTAAGCACCTAGGAGCACCCAGTGAACAAAATAGCAAAAGGTCTCTGCTCTCGTGAAACTCACATTCTCGTGAGGCAAGCAATCAAGATCATGAAAAATAGCGATTAAATAAATTACATATGTTAGCTAGTGGAAAAAGCTATGGAAAAAAATAGGTGGTCAAGGAAGATGGGGATTTGAGAGAGAGCGTGTGTATTTTAAAATAATGTGGGTCATAGTAGGCCTCCTTGTGGATCTATAGTTGGGAAGTAGGACGATACCAAAAAGTTGAAATTTCATGTAAAATCCAAGTAAGAAAGGGATCTGAGAGAAGAGTGCACCGTGGTTAGTCATCTTTTGTTCAGCGGTATTCTTTGAACTAAGAATCAGTTTTTCTGTCTATAAAGCCTACTGACTAAGAAATATGGCAGAACATATATGCCATTCTAGATGTTCAGAACAACAGATATGTGTGCTCTGGATGCACATGTTAAACATTTGAAACAGATCTTGTGGATCACAACTAACCAGCACAATAGGATAGAGAAGGAAAGAAGTGATATCTCTTCTGTACAGAATGCTATTAAATTGTTACTCCGTGTAAAGGGTGAATATATACCCAGGAAAAATAATGCCTCAGCTGAAAACTCAACTCTGTTAACTAAAGAGATTTCAGTAAAGAAGGAAAACTCAATTAAGTTTTGCCGAGGTTCATTTAAATATAGCAGAAAGCTGTCAAAGTTTCAGATGTAGGCAAAGTAAAACCAACGGATCACTGAAGTAGTAATCATTAAAAGTTTATTGTGCTCACATCAAAAAGACAGTTTGCTAATCAGGAGCACTCAAATCAGAATATAGAATGAGGCTCAGGGGTACACTTTTATAAAACAGCTTGTATAGTGAGAAAACAGTGACTATTTATATACTTCTTTATAATATTGGTTATAATATTAGAATTTTTTTAATGGCAGGGAATTGGTCAGTGGTTGCCTGATATCAACCTTGGAAGCAGTTCAAGTTTTGTTTATGATTTTTCAGAGATGAAAACAAGAAATGGCCTAGGACAAGATAAGTCTTGCAAACCAAGCTAAATTAAGCCTTGTTTGTGTGATTAACTGGTTTTGTCTGCTTGGGGAATTTTCAAGGCTGGTCTCTTTTTGTTTCTGATTTTTAACAATGCTTCAGTTTAATGTGTGAATCTCCCTCTTTTCTTGAAATCCTATGAAAAAGAAACTTAAAATGCATAAAACCACAAGGACCAAGAAAACTCAAAAGGAGACCACAGCAGATAAAAGATGCCGATAGAATTTGAGAAGCTGAGAGCAGACGAATGAGTGGTAACTGACTCCATCTGGAGAAATCTGAAAGCTCAGTGTCTGTGATGCAGTGGGGGAGGTACGGACAGGGGACTGAGGAAGAGGAAGTCAAAGGAAATAAGCCACATCACAGCCCAGAACTACAGAAGGCTTAGAATTGTACTTGAGAAAGGGATTATGTTAGTCCTGATAGTGTGAAAACTGGAGGAGTCATTGAAAAACTTCCTCAAAACACTTTAGGACCCAAAATCTCACATTTTTCCTGTGCAGCTGGCAATTTTCAACCTTCCCACAGCAAAGGACGGGTGTGCTCTCTTAGGAGAGGTTGATCCAAAGCCATGAACTCAGGGACACTGGGCACAGTTGAGGGAAGGGGTGTGATCACTGGGGGAACTCCCCTAACATGTAATGCAGAGACCGAAACAAAGGGAAAAGTAAGGTCACGGGAAACAGAGAAAATGCAGGGAGCAGAGGGAAGCTCCGTGAAACAAGGTGGTTTAAGGAAGGAACAGTCAAAGACATCAGTAAAATGTCTGAAAGTGAAAGTTAAGGAAGTCTTATAGATATCACAACAAGGAGACTAAGAAAGGGAAATAAAAGAGATTAGGAAAAACAGAATGAGTCCAGGAGGTCAAACATCCAAAGAAAAGAGGTCCTGATAGAGAGGAGAGAGAAAAGGGAGAAATTATCCTAAAAATAAATACAGTAAACTCTAGAACTGGAAGACATAAAATTCTAGACTAAAAGATGCCACCAAAAGCAAAAAGGCTTATTTAAGGCACAGTAATGTGAAGTTTCAGAACACCAGGAAGGGAAGATCCAGAAGCTTTCAGAGAGAGCAAGTGTGTTACCTGCTAAGACCTGGGGGTCAGATGATGTTGGACTTTTCACCAGCAACACTGGAAGTCCCAAGGCAATTGAGCAATGCCTTTATCATTCTGAGGAGAAATAATTTAAACCTAGACTTCTATACCCAGTGAAACCATCAACCATGTGTGAGAGCAGAATAATGACACTCTCACATTTACAAAGGCTCAGTATTCTTCCTGCGCTTCCTTTTTCAAAAATTAAGGGAGGGTGTGTTCCTCTAAATGAGAGAGTGAATCTAGAAAGTCAACCTGAAAATGGTAGTCCAGTTCAGGAGAGGGACAGGGAGCAGCCCCAGACTAATAGTGAGGGACACTCCAGGGGAACAGCTCCACCGTGGGCCAGAGCAGCTGGTTCAGAGGTGGAGGGGGTTCCGGGAGAGAGATGACTGAGAAATGTGAAACCGAGAGATGACAGAGTCGAAAGTCAGTAAACAACTGTATGAATCTGAAAAAAATAAAAGAACAGTTGGTTAGAAACAGGTAAATAGATTAGAAATTCTCCCTCTAAAGCACTAGGTAATCCAGAGTGGCAGCAATAGGGCTGCCGCAGCTGCTAAGTCACTTCAGGTTTGTGCGACTCTGTGAGACCCCAGAGATGGCAGCCCACCAGGCTCCCCTGTCCCTGGGATTCTCCAGGCAAGAACACTGGAGTGGGTTGCCATTTCCTTCTCCAATGCATGAAAGTGAAAAGTGAAAGTGAAGTCGCTCAGTCGTGCCCGACTCTTAGCGACCCCATGGACTGCAGCCCACCAGGCTCCTCCGTCCATGGGATTTTCCAGGCAAGAGTACTGGAGTAGGGTGCCATTGCCTTCTCCCAGCAGTAGGGCAGAGGACTCCTATTTTTCATTATAAGCCTTATTGTATTTAAAAAATAAATGCTAGTACATAATAGATACCCCAAATCTAACAGCCACCATTAAAAAAAAAATCAGTAATTTTCTTAAAGATCAGAAACTGCTGGTTATATCCCTAAAAATTAAAAAGAATCTACGCATATTAATTACAAATAGCTATAAAATATCTACTAGTTACCCTAACAAGAATTGTGTTGGCGTCCCAGGTGGCTCAGTGGTAAAGAGTCCACCTGCCAATGCAGGAGATGCAGGAGACACAGGAGGCACAGTTTCAGTTCCTGGGTTGGGAAGATGAAGATCCCCTAGAGGAGGAAATGGCAACCTGCTGCAGTATTCTTGCCTGGGAAATCCCACGGACAGAGGAGCCTGGAGGGCTAACAGTCCATAGGGTCACAAAGAGTCAGACACAGCTGAGCAACTGAGCACAGAATGTGTAGGATCTATGATGGGAAATTAAAACCTCAACAGAGAAATACACAAATCTGCACTTCCCTGATGGCCCAGTGGTTAAGAAGCCTCCTGCTAATGCAGTAGACACAGGTTCAATCCCTGGACTAGGAAGATCCTGCATACCTCAGGACAACAAGTCTGGTGTGCTACAGTTAATGAGCCTGCAGTCCAGAACCTATGCTCCGCAACAAGAGAGGAGCTAGAGAGGAGCTCCCACCCTCCGTGACTGGAGAAAGCCCGCATGCAGCAACAAAGACTCAGGGTGGCCACAAATTAAAAAAATACAAAATCTGAATAGAAAGACCTCAAATTCATAGATGGGAAGATGCCAGTTCAATGGCATCCCAGTCAAAATAGAATGGAATCCCATCAAAATGTCAATAATTGCTTTGTTTTGGGTTTTTATCTTTGGGATAATTTGACAATAATTATTCTAAAGTTAACCTGAAAGAATTAATAGGTAAAACCAAGTAAGAAATTCTGAAAAAGAATCTGAGGACATACTGTCAACATGAAACCATATGGTTCTGATAATTCCAAGCAACTTGCTAGGACAAGAGGCAGCAGATCAATGGAACAGAACACACATTCCCAGATAATACCTTCCACACAGAGAAGAAATGTCCTGGAGTCACTAGGGCGCACGGGCATGGTTTAGAGGGATCAAGCCATCTGGGTTCAAACCCTGGCTCTGCCACCTACTAGCTGTGTAGCTGAGTGTGAGATAAATGGAAATGATGAAAAGACTGCCCTGGGTGACATGCAGAGCGTTCAGAGCAGAGGCTGGCAAGGCAAGTGCATAGCGTGTTTGCTTCTTGCTGTACGGCAACCAGCACAGCCACACAGGCTCTGCTCCTACGAAAGCCCCACATGCTTGTTAAAGGTGTTGCTGTCATCAGATTCAAATTCTGAAGAAGCTTTGAACAAGGAGTCCTGCATTTTCATTTCATAGTGAGCTTGGCAATTTACTACGTAGTGAGTTCTAAAAGCCGTTTAGGATAAGGATGAATTATTCAACAAAGAATGCTGGGCAAACTGACATTCCAGTGTTGGGGGAGGGGCAGGCTTAAGTTAGGCTCTCGTTTCACACCATATGGCATACTAAAAACGTAACTGTACAGTTTAAATTAAAACTTCATGTTCTGAATTTGAATGAGTTTCAACACAAGATGAGTTTTATTCTTGAAAATTAATAATGCATATTTTCTAATAATATTTACTGAAGAGGTCTAGAAACAAGAAACCAATAGCAAAGAGCACTTCTAGCACCTGGGTTATGGTCTCGAAATACTGTTTCCCACTAAAAGGAGCTGGGGTTCCCTGGAGAAACAGCTGATTCCAGAACTTGCCCAGGAAATGGACAAGATAGCCTTGTCAGGAGCATTGAAGGGAAATACAGATGAAAATGTTGTCCTATTGGGAAAGAAGGAGGTCAGCAAAGACCATGTGAACACGTCAACTGGCAGAGGTTCCAACTGGCCAAAAATTATCATTGGAGCTCAATAATAATGACTGTGGCAATTGGTTTTCATGTGTGTTTACATGCATGAGTTCATTCAAAAGACAGAAAACTTAATGACCATCTGAAAGAACCAACTCATTGTTTTGAAAACTGGCAAATACTGACTGAAAAATCAAGTGTCTATCCTGCCATTATTATAGAAATTAACCTCAGGGTCACCAAATAGTTGATGAGAGAAAGTTTCCCTTGGTGGAAGAATTTTAGCTAAATGAAGAAGAAAAGAATTAGGATATCACCATTTCATAACCCTTTGTAATTTAATGAATCTAGGCAGTAATCATTCAGTTCAGTACAGTTCAGTTGCTCAGTTGTGTCCAACTGTTTGTGACCCCGTGAATCGCAGCACGCCAGGCCTCCCTGTCCATCATCAACTCCTAGAGTTCATCGCCATCGAGTTGGTGATGCCATCCAGCCATCTTATCCTCTGTTGTCCCCTTCTCCTCGTGCCCCCAATCCCTCCCAGCATCACAGTCTTTTCCAATGAGTCAACTCTTCGCATGAGGTGGCCAAAGTACCAGAGTTTCAGCTTTAGCATCATTCCTTCCAAAGAAATCCCAGGGTTGATCTCCTTCAGAATGGACTGGTTGGATCTCCTTGCAGTCCAAGGGACTCTCAAGTGTCTTCTCCAACACCACAGTTCAAAAGCATCAGTTCTTCGTTGCTCAGCCTTCTTCACAGTCCAATTCTCACATCCATACATGACTACTGGAAAAACCATTAACTGCTAATACAACAAAAGGCTATCATGCATTCAATGCCCTCTGCTGGCAGTGTTTTTAAACTTCCAAGTCTTTAGATGTAACTACCAATTTACACCAAGTAAAAGGAACAAAAGAATATGTGAAACACTCTCTTAAGGGTGCGAGCAGCAAAATCTAGACTGTGGGAAACCCTCCAACAGCCTGGTGTGCTGCATCCCTATGGTCGCAGAGTCAGACACAACTGAGCAACTGAACAACAACGAAAAACAACTATAAATCACAAGGAAAAAACTAGAAGAGGGAAAGGAAAAGCATAGTTTGTAAGAGACAGCAACGGATTGTATTAGCTTGTGTGCTTAGTTGTATCCAACTGTGCATCACCAAGGAATGTAGCCCTCCAGGCTCCTCTACCCATGGAATTCTCCAGGGAAGCATACTGGAGTGGGTTGCCATTTGCTACTCCAGGGGATCTTTCTGACCTAGAGAGCCAGCCTGTGTCTCCTGCATCTCCTGTATTGGCAGGCAGATTCTTTACCATTGCACCACTTTAGAAGCCCAACGAATTGTAATATGTGGACTTTATTTGGATTCTGATTCAAACAAACTGAAAACAACAAAGACAACAACAAGGAGAAATCTGATCATTTGTTTATTTTTTAATGATATTCAAAAACTATTGCTAAGTATTTCTGGTTGTAACAATGGTGTTATGTTTATATATATGTTTTTTTTTAATTTCTGACATTCGGTGATATACACGAAAGTATTTATAGATAAAATGAAATGATGGCTGTGATTTGCTTGAAGTAATTTTGCAGGTGAGGAGAAAGTGGATGGAGGTACAAGTGTAATAAGATTGGCCTTGAGTTTGAACGGGAGCATGGAGTACATGAGAGTTTCTGTGTGTTTAAACATTTCCATTAAAGGTTAGAAAATATATATATACAGGGAGAAAGAAAGCTTACTTGTAGAAAGATGTTTAGACTATATGAAATATGTGAATGAATATTTAACTGATCTGAATGGCTTTCTAAACAAATAGTATATTCGGGAAAAGACTACTACTTTTAACTAAAAAACTTAAAATATGTGTCTGCTTATAAAACATACTAAAATTAAAATAAACAAGAAAAATGATTATAACTGATGACAAATTAAAGGTTAAAGTGCTTAAGACAGAAGGAAATTAATAATAAAAGCAAGCTAATACATTGTGCTTATAGTGCAGTAGGCACTCCTATAAGCACTTTACAAAAGCCGTCTAGCATATTATAAAATAGAAAAAGTACTAACAGTCCTCGGTCTAATAGCTATCTCATAGGATAAGTTCAAATAATCAATCAATAAATATTTAACTTCACAATAATAAAATAATTGCAATTTAAGTTGTACTAAAATTTTTTAATTAATTAATTTTTTATTGAAGGATAAGTTTTGTTGTTTTCTGTCAAACCTTAACACGAATCCACCATAGGTATACATATATTCCCTCCCTTTTGAAGCTGCCTCCCATCTACCTCTCCATCCCATCCCTCTAGGTTGATACAGAGCCCCTGTTTGAGTACTCTGAGCCATACAGCAAATTCCTATTGGCTATCTATTTTACATATGGTAATGTAAGTTTCCATGTTACTCTTTCCATATATCTCACCCTTTCCCCTCATCATGTCCACAAGTCTATTCTAAAATTTTAGCTATCAAAACAGTGAAGATCATTGTTAATAATAAACATCTCTTGTTGATAGTGCAGTGACATGGCTGACTTTGTACCTTACTAGTGGGCATGTAAGTAGGAAGATTCTGGAGAGCCATTCAATAATATTGGCTGACTCTTAGAAACATTCATACCTCTGAGCCTATTGTTATGCTTTCAGGAATTTGTAGTTATCGATATGATCAGAGATACATATATAGATGTCTCTGGCAAATGGTTCATAAGAATGTTGTCTATAATCAAGAAAAATTGAAGCAACTTAAATTCCAAAAAGGAAAAAAAAGAGCATTTAAATAAATTACAGGAATCAATACCTTGAAATATTAAGAAATCCTTAAAGTGTATGTTTAATTGGAAAAGAATGAATATATGTGTGCGTATGTGTGTGTGTGTGTGTAACTGAATCACTTTGCTATACACCTGAAACATAGTAAATCAACTATTTGTGGATGTTACTCAGTCACCAAGTCGTGTCCAACTGTGACCCCATAGACTGCAGCATGCCAGACTTCCCTGTCCTTCACTGTCTCCTGGAATTTGCTCAGATTCATGCCCATTTAGTTGGTAATGCTATCCAACCGTCTCATCCTCTGTTGCCCTCTCCTCTTTTTGCCCTCAGTCTTTCCCAGCATTAAGGTCATTTCCAATGAGTTGGCTCTTCACATAAGGTAGCCAAAGTATTGGAACTCCAGCTTCTGCATCAGTCCTTCCATTGAAAGGAAATCAGGTTTGATTTCCTTTAAGATTGACTGGCTTGATCTCTTTGCAGTTCAAGGAACTCTCAAGTCAATTAACTATACTTCAATAAATAAATAAAGTATAATTCAATAAAAAAAATAATATTCATCCTCCTAATAAAAGAATGAATAACTGACACAGCATGAATGAATCTCAAACATTATGCAGGACAAAAATCAGACCAAAAAAAGGAGAATATACCCACTTGTATCCATTTATATGGAATTCTAGAACAGGTAAAGAAGTCACATTAGTCATTGCTTTTGAGGTGAGTCCAAGAATTAATTTGGAAAGAACATGAGGCAACTTTCTGGGCAGAAAGAAGCATTCTGTGAACATATTAGTGTGTGCTAATTGGGTTTATCCTTTTGTCAAACTCATCCCTACTTACATCCTGTTCAGACTTCATGTAAGATCTTGCTTTTGATGCTAAGCAAATTATACCTCAAAAGGTCATATTTTCTAAGATTTAATAAAATAGATAAAATATTCAATGTATGGTCTTAATTGAAAAAAAAAAAAGAACCATGATACAATGCTGTGGATGTAGCACAGTCCTAATTATACAAAAGAATATGTACAACAAAGATACAGAAATAGAATTGGCAAGAAGGATATCTTCTGATGAACATGTACAGCTTTCATTATCAGAAAAAACAGTGAATGTTTTCTAAAACCCACTTTATACGGAATTCCGTTTTTCTCCTTACAGTCTAGCTTTGGCCTTCTTGCAGTTCCTTAAATACAGAACTTGTGTTTTTGTGTTTCCTTTGCTCTTGATGACCTCCAGGTATTTAATTCCTGCTCAGCCCGCAGCTCTCGGGTAACTCTTGACTGCCCCAAGAGAAGCCCTCTGTGCCCCTTCCCTTAGAGGAGAGGCTACTTGCCTCTCCTCAGTGGTCTTCATAACTGCAATTTTTTATTTCTTTGCATGCGCCTTGAGTTACCCAAACCACAAAGTTAAGTGCACTGTGTCTTCTAGATGGCCAAGTCTGCTCAGACACCTGATACCAACTGCAAATTTAGGGGTTTTCGAAAACCACTCTCAGCCTCAGTAATTTGCTAAAGACATTAAATTCACCAAAACCTGTGATACTCATGGTTACACTTATTACAAGGAAAGAATACAAATTACTAGCCAAAGTTGGAAGAGACCTATAGGGCAGGATCCGATTAGTTTCCAAGTGAAAAATTTCTGTCCTCAAGATCCATTACCTCCTAGTCTTTACATGTTACAACAATACACACAGAGGATTGTCCACCCAGGAAGCTCTCTGAGCTTGGGCGTCCAAAGTTTTAAACTGAAGGTTCATAATTAGCATAATTGATTGATTGATGGCTCACAGGGTTGAACTCAGGCTCTAGGTCTTTCTGGCTTTCTGGCCATAGCCACCTTCTGCCCTAAGACTAGGCTGTATGACTGTCCCCACACTGAGAAAGTCCTTAGCATAAACATAAATCAGATGTGTTCTGAGGGGCTCACCGTGACACTCCTGATATTGCTGAAGAAATTCAAGGGTATAGAGATTACTCCCAGAAACTGGGGGGTGGTGGGTGGAGTTTAGGGCTGGTGATCAGATTTCTTTCTGAGCAGGCCAAATGCTTACACACAGCACTGTTAGGTAAAGAGTGCTCCCCACCTGTCCCAGTTCCAAAAGGCTAGAACCACGTCTCGTTTTCTCCCGGTTTCATTCCTTGCACCCAACAGAGTGGTGAGCAAATTTTGAGAGTCGATGTAACACTGTGGTTTACAGCAGGGGATTGGCAGAGTCCTGATTTGAATGTTGGCTCTTCTTTTCACTGAGTAGACCCTGATGGGTTATTTAACCTCTCATTGCCTCATTCTCCTCATCTATAAATTGTGGGTAGTGATAATATTATATTAATACGTTTCTCAGAGAATTGCAATGAGGAGTAAATGAATGAACATCAAGCTAGCTAAATGTCTGATATTATTAAGTGCTCAATAAATAATTGCTGATAGAGCGACTGGCTATCACATGCGAGGTGCTTAGCAAATGTTAATTGAAAAATATAGAATAAGGTTTTCTTCTTTAGCAATTTTTTTCCTATTATTTTTCTATTAACATAGTATTTTTTAAATTTTATTTTACTTTAGAATACTGTATTGGTTTTGCCGTACATCAACATGAATCTGCCCCGGGTGTACACGTGTTCCCAATCCTGAACCCCCCTCCCACCTCCCTCCCCATACCATCTCTCTGGGTCATCCCAGTGCACCAGTCCCAAGCATCCTGTATCCTGTATCAAACCTAGACTGACGATTTGTTTCTTATATAATATTATACATGTTTCAATGCCATTCTCCCAAATCATCCCACCCTCTCCCACAGAGTCCAAAAGACTGTTCTATACATCTGTGTCTCTTTTGCTGTCTCACATACAGCGTTATCATTACTATCTTTCTAAATTCCATATATATGCATTAGTATACTGTATTGGTGTTTTTCTTTCTGGCTTACTTTACTCTGTATCATTGGCTCCAGTTTCATCCACCCCATTAGAACTGATTCAAATGTATTCTTTTTAAGAGCTGAGTAATACTCTATTGTGTATATGTACCACAGCTTTCTTATCCATTCATCTACTGATGGACATCTAGGTTGCTGCCATGTCCCAGCCTTCAGATGTAAGAAAATAATACCAAATGAAGCAACTGACAAATAACTAATCTCAAAAATATACAAGCAACTCCTGCAGCTAAATTCAAGAAAAATAAACAACTAAATCAAAAAGTGGGCCAAAGAACTAAATAGACATTTCTCCAAAGAAGACATACGGATGGCTAGCAAACACATGAAAAGATGCTCAACATCACTCATTATCAGAGAAATGCAAATCAAAACCACAATGAGGTTCCATTTCACACCAGTCAGAATGGCTGTGATCCAAAAGTCTACAAGCAATAAATGCTGGAGAGGGTGTGGAGTAAAGGGAACCCTCTTACACTGTTGGTGGGAATGCAAACTAGTACAGCCACTATGGAGAACAGTGTGGAGATTCCTTAAAAAACTGGAAATAGAACTGCTTTATGACCCAGCAATTCCACTGCTGGGCATACACACCGAGGAAACCAGAATTGAAAGAGACACGTAAACCCCAATGTTCATCACAGCACTGTTTATAATAGCCAGGACATGGAAGCAACCTAGACGTCCATCAGCAGATTAACATAGTATTAAATGTATTGATTTGGACATATCATCACTATATCTGATGTTCAGGTCTTTAATCATCTATAATTCTAAAGATTGTGTAGCTCAATAATATGCTTAGAAAAATATTAAAAAGTTCCAGTCTTTTCGCCTCTCTACCAGGCATTATCCCCAACCACAGAGTAAGGAGTTGAATTAGACAGGGTTCAAAGTGTCTTCCAACTCCAACAAAGTGTTATCTGTCCTTAGGAAACAAACTAGATATAACAATAGAGAAGACCATTTTACATGGAGGCATGAAACCTATGAATGTGTAAGTTTCAATTTAAAAAAAGGAAAAAAGAGAACATTCAATTTGACTACCAAAATCCATCTGTTATATGTGAACCATAGATTTGAATTGTGGCCATAAATTTTTAATCATTTGATGTCATTTGACACCCTGGCAAATCATACACTAAGATTATAGAAGATTTAGTGAGAAACCGATTTATTTAATCTTGTCACTTAAACTGGCCTGATGCAATCAGTAATGTCTCCAAACATGAGATTAAGCACCTTCAAGTAATACCATTAGCAATTAGAAAAAGAATCAACTTCTAAAAACATTTTTTTAGTTACAAAGTAATGCATATATAACAAATGATTTAACACTGATCTACTCTTATTCAGCAATTATTAAATTATTGAAAAATAAAAAGTAAATGTGTTCCAATTACTGTTCTTACCATGTTTATTTTCCAGATCTGGCAGGTGTTAACAGTTTGTTCTATATACGTCTATGCATAGACACACAATAAAAAACACGTGTCTATGCTGTTATGACAAGCATCTATAAAGTGCTACTTGTCTTGCCATTTTAGTGTTACCGCAGGCCGTCACTCAGTTTGAAGAACTGGTCGGTATGGCAGAGGCAGTGCTCAAGGGTGGAGGAACCCTGTCCACATCCGCATCCACCCTCTGGAGAGCAGCGAATAACTCCTCACCAGATTCCTTTGCTTCTACATGCAGTAATTCTAACTCTGATTCCAGTTCACCCATCTCCCTGAAAGCTGAGGAAGACCATCAGACGGATGAGAAACAGGTCAGCAGGGAGACTGTCCCATCTTTCTCTGGGGTGCAGTTACAGGCAAAATGAAAATCACAGAACAACATAGTCATTGTCTTATCAGATCACTTTATGGCATTTTAGGTCAATCATAATACTCTGATGACACAAAACAGTTTTTTACAGTAAATCTAATATCTGTGAAGCAAATATCCAGTTTAGAAAATAAATGGTGAACAATGATGAAGTTATTAAACTAGAAAATTCTTAAACCAGTGAGGAAAGGACAATTATGCATTAAAGGTTAGAAAACTGTATTATTGAGACCAGGCGAATTTCAGCCTGTACGTGCTGGCTGAACAAATTCTTTGTCTTCTCTATCAATTTCTCTTAATCAAGAAACAGAAGCTAAAAATACAAGTTTTGTTAGAATCAGGCTGGGAAAATATGCCTTCAAGAGCAAGTAATAACTGTAAACGCTCACAATCTGGCATTCACAATACTCGAATCTTAGTGTACCAGTTTCCTCCTGTGATGTAACAGGATCCCACAAACTGAGTGATTTATAATATAACAGACTCAGATGCTATCAACCCAAGGTGCTGGCTAGTTCATTCCTTTCTAGAGGCTCTGTATCCTGCCCGTGTGGGTTCTGGAATTCAGTTTCTTGTAGCGCTACAGCTGAGCTCCCTGTTTTCTTGTCAGCTGTAAACTGAAGGATGTTCCCACATGCCCTGATTCGTGGTCTTCCACCAGCTTCAAAGCCGGTCAGAGCAGGCAAACTCCTCTCACTCTTCAAGTCCCTCCTTCCTCTGTGTCTTCTTTCTTGCCCACTCTTCTGAGTTCAGAGGGCTCACGTGAGCCCTCAATAGATGTTAGCCATTTTCTTTATTATTATTAAACACTTATTGTGTGCTTATTATGTACCAGACACTGCCAAGTGTGTGTATATATTTATACACATAAAATTATATAGGTATGTGTGTATGTAAATGTATATTCATAGTTGCAATAAAGTACATGAATTTTAAGTGTAAAAAAGGTAAAATTTAAAAACGTCTCATAATTAGATTGGGCCTTTCTGAATAATCCAGCACACTCTCCAACTTTCCCCATCTCAAGGTCCTTTAATGACTCCTGCAAAGTTGGTTTTCCCATATAAGGTGACGCATTCACAGGTTTCAGGGGTGACGATGTGGTCATTGTCCGTGGGCCATTATTCTGTTCAGTAGGCATGGTTGAGGGTGGGATAATCCTTAAAGCACCAAATCCAGATTACATGACAAGAATTTGAATACACTCTGGAACAAATACCTCATAAATACTGGGAATCTATCTCAAAAATAACATCTAACTCTAACCCCTGATATATATATATATATATATGGACATCACCTTAAAGAATGTTGATTTTCTTTTCTGGTCTGTATTAATTCAATGAATAATATATTTCTTCAGCTACTCCTTTCCGTTTTCAGTTATTTCAATTATTATTTTTAATTTTTTAGTTCAAGATTGAAAAATGGCAGATTGCACGTTGCAACAAGAGCAAACCTCAGAAGTTCATTAATGACTTAATGCAAGTGCTTTACACAAATGAATACATGGCCACACACAGCCTGACCGGGGCAAAATCCTCTACTTCAAGGGACAAGGCCGTGAAACCAGCTATGAATCAGAATGAAGTTCAAGAAATTATAGGTGATATGATTGCATTATATTGTGTCGCATGAATCTGAAAGTAGTTTACCATTCAACATTTAGCTGTTCTTTCATTATCTTTTTTTCTTCAAATGTATTTTTCTATGAGAGAAATATCTTAGGGTAGCCGAAACCTCTTATGATACATGGTGAATTTTGTGGAACAGCTTTACATTAAAAGTGGTAAATGGGCCTTCCTTGGTGGCCCAGTGGTTAAGAGTCTGCCTGCCAATGCAGAGGACACAGGTTCAATACCTGGTCCAGGAAGATCCCACATGTTGAGGAATATTAAGGCCACGCACCACAACTACTGAGAAAGACACTGTGTGCCACCAGGACTAGAGAAAGCCAATGAGCAGCAACAAGAACCCAGCACGGCCCGAAATTAATTAGTTTAAAAATTTTAAGTGGTTATTAAAATAAAAATGAATTTTATATCACTGAAAAATTTGAAATCATACAATTCATAGCTTTAGAAGAGTAAAGTTTCAAAATTCACTCCAACAAAATTTTAGTAACTGTTCATATCTTATAATCTTTTTCTTATTTTGGTTAGAAATATCCCTTATCTTTTATTCAGAAAAATGAAAGTTAATGTGACCATCCTACCTACAGTTTTTAAGTTAATCTCCTTAAGTATAATAATCTAGGTTATCAAGTAACAATTTTAAGTACTCACTGAATCCCAGTCTCTGTATTTTGATAATACTTCATTTCTTAGTTGGAAAATAGTCAGAATCTGCTTGTTTCGGCTGATGCTGGGAATGAGTAAAAATGAATTCTCAGCATTTTGGGTGAAGGGCACGTGGTATTCAGAATAAGGAACAAGGGTAAAGCTGGGTGGTACCATAGGAAGACTCATACATATGTTCTCAGTCTATGATACAGAACTAGTTATCTCTGCTTTGCTTTGGAAAATCTGCCTATATAGTCTGTTTAAATATCTCATGGGTGTTTGGGCTGCCTTTTCAAAATGGAGGCAAAAATTATAATGTGTGGTGCTTGGTGTTTTATCTCAGTTCATATCTTAATATGCAAAGGCCTGATAATGTGAGGTTTTAATTAATTTACTTAGTTTTATTCAAGTATAAATTACAGGTGTACAATATAGTGTTTGGGGGCTTCCCAGGTGGCTCAGTGGTAAAGACTCCACCTGCCAATGCAAGGGGACACAGGAGATGTGGGTTCAGTCCCTGGGTGGGAAAGATCTCCCACTGGCATCCCACTCCAGTGTTCTTGCCAGGAGAATGCTATGGCCAGAGGAGCCTGGCCGGCTATAGTCCATGGGGTAAAAAAAGAGTTGGACACGGCTCAGTGACTGAGCATGCACACAAGCAATATAGTGTTTCACAGTTTTTAATGTTTATACTCTGTTTACAGTTATTATAAAATATTGGCTGTATTTCCCAGGTTGTACAATGAACATGAAAGAGAAAGTTGCTCAGCCATTTCAGACTCTTTGCAACCTCATGTGTTGTTTTCTCCAGGTCAAAATGCTGGAGTGGATAGCCTATCTCCTCTCCAGGGAATCTTCCCAACTCAGGGATCGAGCTCAGGTCTCCCGCATTTCGGGTGGATTCTTTACCAGCTGAGCCACCAGGGCAGCCCAAGAACACTGGAGTGGATAGCCTATCCCTTCTCCAGGGGACCTTTCTGACTCAGGATTCAAACCAGGGTCTCCTGCATTGGAGGCAGATTCTTTACCAGCTGGCCACAAGGGAAGCCCATATAACTTACTTTATGCATAATCATTGTACTTCTTATCCCCTTAGCCCAACATCACCCCTCCCCTACTTCCCCACTCCCCACTGGGAACCACTGGTTTGTTCTTTGTTTTTGTGACTCTACTCCCATCTGATAAAGTGTTTTTCTGTGTTTTGTTGTTGTTGTTACAGGAATCACAAAGCAATTATTTCCCAACACAGACGACGTTTCAATCAGGAGAATGATAGGGCAAAAGCTAAACAACTGTACCAAGAAGCCAAATTTAAGCAAAACTCTGAACTCTCAGGATATTAAGTAGAACTTCTTGGTAAGTCTTGTCAATCTTTGTAATCTTTTCAGTGTGGCAAGAAGATGCAATACCTGTATTCGTGAGACAGCCTTTCCCAGACACTCTGCTGGAGACCAGTTGGCTGTTGAGTATTTCTAGGGTGAAGCAAAGACAGGGAAGGGAATGTAAACTTGGGAAATGCTGGGTCGGGTACACAGATTCTCCTCTCTCAGAGCCTCTCAAATATTCTGATGCCCTTTAAACATGCCCAAGTGCAGCAGAAATCTCTAAGAAGGGCATATTGTGTATAGTGTTTCCCAAGTGGATTTCACTGAGGAAGTTTTATTTTTCTTCACATCTTAACTATGGGTGGAGCTAGAAGGGAGCCAGGGGAAAGACACATGACAATTTAGAAAGTGCTTCTCTAGAATAAGGCGGATACAGACCGTTGGGAGGTCCCTGAGGTCCATCTCTGGGGCTGCACTTACAACGCTAAAGAGAGAAACCGCTGGTCGAGGGTCTCCTCTACCATCCCATCCTGCTTCCCAGTGTCTTTAAATCTTTCAGTCAGTTGTTACAGTTTGTATTTGTTAGATAAGTATTTTTACCAATATATTTGTATTAAAATACTCAAAGGAAGAACTATTTGTTTTTAGTGAGTTCTAAAGGAAATTTACTTTATGATCAGGCCTTGCCCTAGGCCGTCCACTGTGATGTGGCGTTGCTTCACTAACTGAAAGCTTGGCCTTTTCACCTGTCCTCACTCTTCCTCTTCATTACTTTGATGGAAAATGCATGACACATGTGCACTGTTATGCTTTTAATAACTTTTAAACGGATGGAGGAGCCTGGTAGGCAGCAGTCCGCGGGGTCACTAAGAGTTGGACACGACTGAGTGACTTCACTTTCACTTTTCACTTTCATGCATTGCAGAAGGAAATGGCAACCCACTCTAGTGTTCTTGCCTGGAGAATCCCAGGGACGGGGGAGCCTGGTGGGCTGCCGTCTCTGGGGTCGCACAGAGTTGGACACGACTGAAGTGACTTAGCAGCTTAGCAGCAGCAGCAAACAGAGCTATATGATAAGCAAGTGAGGGCTGGTTTTCCTTCCATTTTCTTTACTTCTGCCTTTGGCTTCACTTTGTCTGCTCTGTGCCTGATTCGTCACCTTGAGACCATGTCATTTGTCTTTTTCTTCTGACTGTGTTTTAAATAGATGTGGATATGAGTGTAATACAGTGATTCCACCATCCATCAGTAACTACCACCTCATCCTTCTGGAGGGTCCCTTACTATGTTGCTATACATTTAAGGCTACCTCTGCTGAGGGTCAACAATAGTCTCTCTTCCTATAACAAAACAAAATGACCAAAAAACCTACTTATGACAGCTACAAGGAAATTCTTTCCCTTGGCTCATACATGCTGGCAGACCTACCTGAAGAATTTATAAAAGGTAAAGATACTGGTATCCTTTTTCTCTCCCAGGGATTAAAAATTTCAGTAGATGGTAAATCTCACAACCACCCGGTTAAGAGCTAATTGCTTAAAAGAGCCCTTGGAACTTCTTGGGTTTTTTAAACAATTTATTTTATTGAAGTACAGTTGATTTACAATGTTAATTTCTACTGGAGAGGAAAGTGATTCACAACATATATATATTCTTTTTCGTATTCTTTTCATTATGGTTAATCCCAGGATATTCGAAATATGGACTTCTTTTTTGACATGAGGCTACTCAGTCATGGCCAAGTTCCCCATCTACGGGGTCATGTTACCAGACCTCCAAGTCATAGGGCTCTCTCTTCTGGAGCACATAATTGTGTCTCAGAGCTCTGCAAAGCATTTTCATATCCTAACTTTTTCCTGTTTTATATCCCAGGCTATTGAGGGTAGGCAAGAAACTCCTATCTGATAACAGCAGAATATTGAAGAAATTAAAGTTAAAACGTTTTTATATCAGTTTTGCGTGCACTTGCCAGTCATAAAATCACCGGATGATGACCTTAATTGAAACTGAAAGGAAGAAGAAATCTTTTGCTATGAATGCAGGAAACTCTGGTGCCTGTGCACCTGAGCTTGGGTGCCAAGATGCTTGGAAAAGAAATGCATATATTTTGAATCAGAAGTAGAGATAAACAGTAGAATGGGATTTTTGTTTATTGGCAGATATGTAGTATAGGCTAAATCCAATTATTTCAAAAGGACCGAGAAAATACACTGGGAAAGACAGGATCACAGAAGACCTGATTCAGCCGCGCCTGATGAATGAGTCAGATACAGCGCCGCCTGGTGGAGCGCTGCTACACTTTTCTCTTGCTCGTTTAATGAGAAGGAACCTAAGGTGACTGCATGTATTCAGGCAAAACATACTCGTCCTCACTGTGCCTTCAAAAGTATTCTTTGGAAAAATCATTGTTCTCCCATTACCGCAGTAAAAGCAGTAGATACCGCAAAACCATGTAGATTTCTATGAATTCCAATATATCCAGGAAACCCAGCAGGCCTACCGGGGCTCTGGTAGACTGTGCCCCCCATGCAGGACTGAGCTCCCAGTGGCCCCCAGCTTGGATTTGAGAAGACAACCATTTCCCAGCTCAGACTCATCTTTGTAAGAATAAGAGCTAAGCCCATCCTGCCACTTTGAGTCCACCCCCTCTCACCTCTGTGACTTATCTGCAGCTCTCACTCTGCCTAGAGCTTCATGTTGCCAACCTTTCTGAACTTTCTCCATTGTTTTGCTTTTTTCTAACAAGAGCTATAGAAAATTTTATCGATAAGGATTACAGAGTATTAGACTATCACCTCTGTAACATTCCTCTGTGGTCAAACAGCCTTCTGAAATGTCCAGTATATAATCTCTACCGTAATATTACATGTGCATGTAACTTAAAGGTGATCTAATACAGCAGTGCTCAAACAAGGTGGGAGGGATTTTGTCCCCTGCCCCTGAAAGGGGATATGTGAAAATGTCTTGGAGGCATTTGGGTTAGAGAGGCGGCAGGGATGCTGCTATACATCCAACAATATATAGGACAGCTCCCATAACAAAGAACTACCCAGTCCAACTGTCAATTCTGCCTAAGTTGAGGAAGTGAAAGTGAAAGTTGCTCAGTCGTGTCCTACTCTTTGCAACCCCACGGACTGTACAGTCCATGGAATTCTCCAGGCCAGAATACTGGAGTGGGTAGCCTTTGCCTTCTCCAGGGGATCTTCGCAACCCAGGGATCAAACCCAGGCCTGTCCCATTGCAGGCAGATTCTTTCCCAGCTGAGCCACAAATGAAGCCCGAGAATACTGGAGTGGGTAGCCTATCCCTTCTCCAAGGGATCTTCCCCACCCAGGAATCAAACCGGGGTCTCCTGCACTGTGTTTAATTGGCAGATATGTAGTATAGGCTAAATCCAATTATTTCAAAAGGACCGAGAAAATACACTGGGAAAGACAGGATCACAGAAGACCTGATTCAGCCGCGCCTGATGAATGAGTCAGATACAGCGCCGCCTGGTGGAGCGCTGCTACACTTTTCTCTTGCTCGTTTAATGAGAAGGAACCTAAGGTGACTGCATGTATTCAGGCAAAACATACTCGTCCTCACTGTGCCTTCAAAAGTATTCTTTGGAAAAATCATTGTTCTCCCATTACCGCAGTAAAAGCAGTAGATACCGCAAAACCATGTAGATTTCTATGAATTCCAATATATCCAGGAAACCCAGCAGGCCTACCGGGGCTCTGGTAGACTGTGCCCCCCATGCAGGACTGAGCTCCCAGTGGCCCCCAGCTTGGATTTGAGAAGACAACCATTTCCCAGCTCAGACTCATCTTTGTAAGAATAAGAGCTAAGCCCATCCTGCCACTTTGAGTCCACCCCCTCTCACCTCTGTGACTTATCTGCAGCTCTCACTCTGCCTAGAGCTTCATGTTGCCAACCTTTCTGAACTTTCTCCATTGTTTTGCTTTTTTCTAACAAGAGCTATAGAAAATTTTATCGATAAGGATTACAGAGTATTAGACTATCACCTCTGTAACATTCCTCTGTGGTCAAACAGCCTTCTGAAATGTCCAGTATATAATCTCTACCGTAATATTACATGTGCATGTAACTTAAAGGTGATCTAATACAGCAGTGCTCAAACAAGGTGGGAGGGATTTTGTCCCCTGCCCCTGAAAGGGGATATGTGAAAATGTCTTGGAGGCATTTGGGTTAGAGAGGCGGCAGGGATGCTGCTATACATCCAACAATATATAGGACAGCTCCCATAACAAAGAACTACCCAGTCCAACTGTCAATTCTGCCTAAGTTGAGGAAGTGAAAGTGAAAGTTGCTCAGTCGTGTCCTACTCTTTGCAACCCCACGGACTGTACAGTCCATGGAATTCTCCAGGCCAGAATACTGGAGTGGGTAGCCTTTGCCTTCTCCAGGGGATCTTCGCAACCCAGGGATCAAACCCAGGCCTGTCCCATTGCAGGCAGATTCTTTCCCAGCTGAGCCACAAATGAAGCCCGAGAATACTGGAGTGGGTAGCCTATCCCTTCTCCAAGGGATCTTCCCCACCCAGGAATCAAACCGGGGTCTCCTGCACTGTAGGCAGATTCTTTACCAACTGTGCTATGAGGGAAGCCCAGGCTGAGAAATCCTGGCGTAAATGATTTCCTGGCCGCCAGGATGGCGGACTAAGAAGACCCTGAGCATACCTCCTCCCAGGGGCACACCAAGGTCAGACCTGTTTGCAGACCATCTATCAATAGGAATGACCTGAAGACTAGCAGAAAAGCTCTTCTACAACTGAAGATATGCAGAAGGAACCACAACAAGAAGGGTAGGAAGGGTGGAGACATGGTATAGTCAAGACTCAAGTAAGTAACCAGCGAACAGGAGGAGAGTCACAATCGCAGAGGTTCTCCCCAGGGAGTGAAGGGTCCAAGACCCATATCAAGCTTCCCAGCCGTGGGGGTCCTGGCAGCAGGAAGACAAGCGCCCAGAATATCTACCTTTGAAGGTACAGCTTGCATTCAGGAGAGCTAAGGGCCTGTAGAAAATAGAGACCTCACTCAAACAGGGCACACCCAGAATCTCACACACTGTAAGTCCCAGTTCAGAAGCAACAATCTGAAAGAAGCCTGGGTCAGACTCACTTGCTGCCCTTGGACAGCTTCCTGGACCAGCAGGAGGCAACGGGGATTTCCCTAGAGACAGAGACACTGGTGGCAGCCACTTTTGGGAGCTCAGTCTACCACAAGGACACTGGTGCTAGCAAGCACCATTTTGGAGCTCCAGGACTTACCCACCCACCAGCCAGTCACCACTAGTCCCAGAACCCCTCAGGCTGAACAGGGACCTGGTCCCACCCTCTAGCAGGCTGGCAGAAGCCCTAGTACCCCCAAGGCCAGAACCAGCACTGGGAACCTGGACCCACAGCCAGCATGCGAAGACCACACCTCACACCAGTGGGCTGACACAAGCCTCAGGACCCACTGGGCCCCACAGAACCTGCCCTGGATCACCCTAAGCCTGCAGCCAGTTCACCAGGATCCTGCCATGCCCAGTGGCTCAACATAACTCCCAGGGCTCTGCAGACCTGGCAGCCAGCTGTGCCAGGATGTGGCCCCTTCCACCAGCAGCCAGTAGCTTCTGCAGACAGCAGGGCCTGGCAGCCAACTGGACAAGGGAGAGTCCCATATACCAGCATGCCCACAGCATGCCCCACCATGACGGGAGGGCCCACTCAGCCTACATGGGGCACGCTGAGAGCACACAAGGGGCGTGCGCTCCTGGGACCCACAGCGTGTCTCCTACATAAGTCCACTTCTCCAAAATGTGGAAATGTAAGCAAGGGAACTTCCATTCCACTGTCAGCCAACTTTCAACAGAAACTATGCAGGCCAGAAAGGAGTGGCACAGTATAGTCAAAGTGATAAAAAGAGAAACCTAAATCAAAATAGTCCACCCTTCAAGGCTCTTGTTGACATTTGGAGGAGAGATAGTTTCCCCAGCAAGGGCCACACTCTAGTTCCTCTTCACTTTCTGCCATTATATAATTTGCATATCTGAGGTTGTTGATATATCTCCTGGCAATCTTGATTCTAGCTTATAATTCTTCCAGCCTGGCATTTTATATGATGTACATGGCAAAGAAGTTAAATAAGCAGGGTGACAATACACAGCCTTCTCATACTTTTTTCCCAATTTTGAACTAGTCCATTGCTCCATGTCCCATTAACTGTTACTTCTTGACTCGCAAACAGGTTTCTCAGCAGGCAGATAAGGTGCTCTGGTATTCCCATCTCTTCAAGAATTTTCCAGTTTCTCGTGATCCACACAGCGAAAGGCTTTAGCATAGTCAATGAAACAGAAATAGATTCCAAATTTCCTGGAATTCCATTGTGACCCAACGAATTCCGTTATGATCCAACGATTCCATTCTGTGATTCAACGAATGTTTAAAATATGATCTCTAGTTCCTCTGCCTCTTTGAAAACCAACTTGGACATCTAAAAGTTTTTGGATCACATACTCCTGAAGCCTAACTTGAAGGATTTTGAACATAACCTTACTAACATGTAAAATGAATGCAATTGTACCCTAGTTGGAAAATTCTAAAAAAGAGCATTGCCCTTTTTTGTGATTGGAATGAAAACTGACCTTTTCTAGTCCTGTGACCACTATTAAGCTTTCCAAATTTGCTGTCATATGGAGGGCAGTACTTTATACAGCATCATCTTTTAGGATTTGAAATAACTGGAATTCCATCACCTCCACTAGCTTTATTCTTAGTACTGCTTCCTAAGGCCCATTTGACTTCACACTCCAGGATGTCTGGCTCTAGGTGAGTAACCACATCATTGTGGTTATCCAGGTCATTAAGACCTTTTTTTTTTTTTTTT
>SJYC01031186.1:0-44801 GCA_006408675.1 Madoqua kirkii
AAAGTAGGAAGTCAAGAAACACCTAAAGTAACAGGCAAATTTGGCCTTGGAATACAGAATGAAGCAGGGCAAAGGCCAATAGAGTTTTGCCAAGAGAACACACTGTTCATAGCAAACACCCTCTTCCAACAACACAAGAGAAGAGTCTATACAAGGACATCACCAGATGGTCAATACCAAAATCAGACTGATTACATTCTTTGCAGGCAAAGATGGAGAAGCTCTATACAGTCAGCAAAAACAAGACTGGGAGCTGACTGTGGCTCAGATCATAAACTCCTTATTGCCAAATTCAGACTTAAATTGAAGAAATTAGGGAAAACCACTCGGCCTTTCAGGTATGACCTAAATCAAATCCCTTACGATTATACAGTGGAAGTGAGAAATAGATTTAAGGGACTAGATATGACAGACAGACTGCCTGATGAATGATGGATGGAGGTTCATGACACTGTACAGGAGACAGGTTTCAAGACCATCCCCAAGAAAAAGAAATGCAAAAAAGTAAAATGGTTGTCTGAGGAGGCCTTACAAATAGTTGTGAAAAAAAAAAAAGAAAAGCAAAAAGCAAAGGAGAAAAGGAAAGACATACCCATTTGAATGCATAATTCCAAAGAATAGCAAGGAAAGATAAGAAAGCCTTCCTCAGTGATCAATGCAAAGAAATAGAGGAAAATAATAGAATGGGAAAGACTAGAAATTTCTTCAAGAAAACTAGAGGTATCAAGGGAGCATTTCATGCAAAGATGGGCTCAATAGAGAGTCAACATTAGCACTGAAAGTAAGAGAATTTCAGATATGTAAGGGACTTTCGACACTTTCTAGACTCCTTGTTTTATTGGCATGGGATCTTATCATTTCAGCATTATTGTGAGCTAAGTGTAGATTTCTCCATTCTCCTTCCTGACATAAATATGAACAAATACATAATGAAAAGTTTTTAATGAGTGTAACTGAGCTTGATAAAAAGGCTGAGAAATATTTTAGATTCCAAAAAGCAGAATATATATATAACCAAAATGATAAGCATAGAAACTAAAGCTGGGATATGGAAGGTAACATTAAACTGCAATATGAATCCTGTTGGAAAGACCCTGGAGTTTTGAATATCAATAATCCAAATCCAGATTTGTATGTTAATAATTGCACTAAATGTAAGTGGACAAAACATGCCAATTGTAAACGACTACAATTACAGATTAGATTTTAAAAAATCTTTAACTTGATTATCTGCTACACATTGAACATTAAGACAGACTTTGAAAGTAAAGGAATAGAAAAATATATACATGCAAACACCAAAGAACATAAGTTCAATGTAGCATTACTACTATCAGAAAAAATACACTCTAAAGCAAGAAATATCATTAAAGAGAGAGATAGGTATCCTATAATCTGTCTCTTATACACATCTTATACAGTCAGCAAAAACAAGACTGGGAGCTGACTGTGGCTCAGATCATTTGGTGAAAGTAAAGTCAGATGAGATGTGTATAAGAGACAGGAACATAAGTTCAATGTAGCATTACTACTATCAGAAAAAATACACTCTAAAGCAAGAAATATCATTAAAGAGAGAGATAGGTATCCTATAATTATAAAGAGGTAAATTAATCCTTTATAAAATTTAAATCTTTGTGAAATTATAAACATAACTTCAAATAGATTTGAAAACAAAAAGTATCAGAATTAACTTCATAGTCTGTATTGCTACACATCAAAAAAGAAAAAAGAAAGAAAAGAAAATAACAAATGTTGACAATAATGTGATGAAATTAGGATTTTTATGTACTGTTGGTGGGAATGTAAACAGTGCATTTTCCATAACAGTGTGTTTCCTATTAAAAAATAGGAAACAAAGAATATGATCTCTGGGTATATACTCAAAAGAACTGAAAAAAGTGTCTAGAGGAGATACATGTACACCCACATTCACTGCAGACTATTCACATTAGTTGAAAAAGAGAAGCAACTCAAATGTCCATCAAGAGATGAATGGATAAACAAAATGTGGTGTGTAATACAATGGAAAAAGACCCATGCCACAACACAGATGAAACCTGAAAACATTATGCTAAGTGAAATAAATCAGTCGCAAAAAGACAAATATTGTGTCACTTCACTTACATGAGGTATTTAGAGCAGTCAAACCCATAGAGACAAAAAATAGAATGGTGGTTGACAGAGGATGAGAGAGGGGGAAACTGGAAATTACTGGCTAATGGGTATAGAGTTTCAGTTTTGCAAGAGGAGAAGAGTTCTAGACATTCATTGCCCCAGAATGTGAATGCTGAGAGCTGTGAACCTTCAGTTCCAAGATGGTGGAGTAGAAGGACGTGCGCTCACCTTCTGCTGCAAGAACACCAAAATTGCAACTAACTACTGAACAACGATTGACAGGAGAAAGTTGGAATCCACTAGAAAAATATACCCCCACAACCAAGGGCAAAGGAGAAGCCCCAAAAAGACGATAAGAAGGGCACAATCACATTCAAAATCAAACCTCATACCCACCAGAGATGCTTGGAGGGCACAAACAAAACCTTATGCACAACAGGACCGAGGGAAAGGTGCACAGTGACCCCCACCAGAGACTGAACCAGACCTGCCTTTGAGTGTCTGAGGGTCTGCAGCAGAGGCATGAGTCAGCAATGGCCTGCCACGGGGACAGAGGTTCTGGCAACAGCAGTCCTGGAAGGCACAGTGTGTGGCATAAGTCCTTTTGGAGAAGGTCGCTATTAGCTCCACTGTACAGCTACCTGCCAGGCGACTCACAAACTAGAGAACAATTATACCAAAAAAGTTCCCACACTGCTGCGAAAGTTCTAGGCCCAACAGACTTCCCAACCTGGGGATCTGGCAAATGTACTAAGTATCCCCAGGGAAACTGAATTTGAAGGATTTGATAACAGAACTTCCACAGGTGAGGTGAGGTGAAGTCGTTCAGTCGTGTCCAACTCTTTGCGACCCCGTGAACTGTAATTAGGCTTCTCCGTCCATGGGATTGTCCAGGCAAGAATACTGGAGTGGATTGCCATTTCCTTCTCCAGGGGATCTTCCCAACCCAGGTATCAAACCCGGGTCTCCCAGTCATTGGAGGCAGACGCTTTAACCTCTGAGCCACCAGGGAAGCCCAAACTTCCACAGGACTGGGGAAAACAGAGACTCTTGGAGGGCACAGACAAAACTTTGTGAGCACTAGGACCAAGGAGAAAGGAGCAGTAACCCCACAAGAGACTGAGCCAGACTTGCCCGTGTGTGTCTGGGAGTCTCTGGCAGAGGCCTGGGTGACAGTGACCTGCCATGGCATCAGAGGCACTGACTGCAATAGTCCCGAGAGGCCCAGGCTCATGGCATAAGTCTTTTGGAAGGAGGTCAGGATTACTGCCATTGTACCTACCATAGTTTGGCCTAAGGCCAAACTACAGAGAAGAAACAGAGCCTCACCCATTAGCAGAAAATTGGATTAAAGACTGAGCAATCCAAAAAAGAGCAATGCCAAACAATGTTCAAACTACCACACAATTGCACTCATTTCTCATGCTAGCAAAGTACTGTTCAAAATTCTTCAAGCTAGACTTCAACAGTACATGAACTGAGAACTTCCAGATAAACAAGATGGATTTAGAAAAGGCAGGGGAACCAGAGATCAAATTGCCAACATCTGTTGGATCATAGAAAAAGCAAGAGAATTCCAGAAAAGCATTTACTTCTGCCTTATTGACTGCACTAAAGCCTTTGACTGTGTGGATCACAACAAACTATGGAAAAGTCTTAAAAGGATGGAAGTACCAGACCACCTTACCTGCTTCCTGAAAAACCTGTATGCAGGTCAAGAAGCAATAGTTAGTACCAAAAATGGAACAATAGACTGGTTCAAAATTGGGAAAGGAGTATGTCAAGTCTTCATATTGTCACCCTGCTTATTTGATTTATATGCAGAGTACATCATGTGAAATGCTGGACTGGATGAAACACAAGCTAGAATCAAGACTGCTGGGAGAAATATCAGTAACTACAGATATGCAGATGACACCATCCTTATGGCAGAAAGTGAAGAAGAACTAAAGAGCTTCTTTATAAAGGTGAAAGAGGAAAGAGAAAAAGCTGGCTTAAAACTCAAAATTAAAAAAAAAATAAAAACTAAGATCATGGCATCTATTCCATCACATTATGGCAAATAGATGAAATAGATGAGGAAACAATGGGAACAGTAACAGACTTTATTTTCTTGGGTTTCAAAATCACTGCAGATAGTGACTGCAGTCATGGAATTAAAAGATCCTTCTCCTTGGAAGGAAAACTATGACAAACCTAGATAGTGTATTAAAAAGCAGAGACATTCTATGCCCACAAATGTTTGTATAGTCAAAGCTATGGTTTTCCAGTAGTCATGTATAGATGTGAGAGTTGGACCATAAAGAATGTTGAACACCAAAAAACTGATGTTTTTAAACTGAAGTGTTGGAGAAGACTCTTTAGAGTCTCCTGGACTGCAAGGAGATCAAACCAGTCAATCCTAAAATAAATCAATCCTGAATATTCATTAGAAGGACTGAAGCTGAAGCTCCAATACTTTGGTCACCAGTTTTGAAGAGCTGACTCATTAGAAAAGACAGACCTTGAGGCTGGGAAAGAGGGAAGGCAGGAGGAAAAGGGAATGACAGAGGATGAGATGGTTGGATGGCATCATAGACTCAATGGATGTGAGTTTGAGCAAGCTCTGGGATATGGTGAAGGACAGGGAGGCCTGGCATGCTGCGGTCCATGGGGTTACAGAGTCAGACATGACTGAGAGACTTAACAACAACAAGAATGGCCTTGCCCACCAGAGCCAGACCCAGTTTTCCCCACAGGCAGTTCCTCCCATCAAGAAGCTTGCACAAACCTCTTATCCTTATCCATTAGAGGGCAGACAGAATGAAAATCACAATCACAGAAAACTAATCAAACTGATCACATGGACTACAACCTTGCCTACTTAATTAAACTATGAGCCATGCATGTAGAGCCACCAAAGATGGATGGGTCATGGTGGAGAGTTATGACAAAACATGGTCCACTGGAGAAGGTAACAGCAAACCGCTTCAGGATTCTTTGTCTTGAGAACCCCATGAACAGTATGAGAAGGCAAAAATATATGATGCTGAAAGATGAATTCCCCACACAGTAAGTGTCTAATATGCTACTGGAAAAGAGTGGAGAAATAGCTCCAGAAGGAATGAAGAGGCTAAGCCAAAGCAGAAACTATACCTGGTGGATGTGTCTAGTGGTGAAAGTAAAGTCAGATGCTGTAAAGAACAACACTGCATAGGAATCTGGAATGTTAGGTCCATGAATCAGGTTATATTGGAAGTGGTCAAACAGGAGATAGCAACAGTGACATTTTAGGAATCAGTGAACTAAATGGACTGGAATCGGTGAATTTAATTCAGATGGCCATTATATCTACTGCTGAGGGAAAGAATCCCTTACAAGAACTAGAATAGTCCTCATAGTCAACAAGAGAGTCCAAAAGGCAGTACTTGAGTGTGATCTCAAAAATGATAGAATGGTCTCAGTTTGTTTCCAAGGCAAACCATTCAATATCACAGTAACCCAAGTCTATGCCCCAACCACTAATGCTGAAGAAGCTGAAGTTGAATGGTTCTATGAAGACCTACAAGACCTTCTAGGACTAAGACCAAAAAGAGATGTCCTTTTCATCATAGGGAACTGGAATGCCTAGGTAGGAGGTCAAGAGTCATCTGGAGTAACAGGCAAGTTTGACCTTGGAGTACAAAATGAAGCAGGGTAAAGACTAACAGAGTTTTGCCAAGAGAATGTGCAGGTCATACCAAATACCCTCTTCCAACAACATAAGAGAAGACTTTACACATAGACATTACCAGATAGTTAATAACAAAATCACATTGACTATATTCCTTATAGTCAAAGATGGAGAAGCTCTATACAGTCAGCAAAAACAAGACCTGGAGCTGACTGTGGCTCAGATCATGAACTCCTTATTGCCAAATTCAGACTTAAACTGAAGCAAGTAGAGAAAGACATCTCTAGTCTTTCCCATTCTATTATTTTCCTCTATTTCTTTGCATTTTTCACTCAAAAAGATTTTCTTATCTCTCCTTGCTATTCTCTGGAACTATGAGTTCAGATAGGTATATCTTTCCTTTTCTTCTTTGCCTTTCACTTCTCTTCTTTTCTCAACTATTTGTAAGACCTCCTTAAACTACCATTTTGTCTTTCTTTTTCTTGGGGATGGTTTTGGTCACGGCCTCCTGTACGTGTTATGAACCTCTGTGCATAGCTCTTCAGGCACTCTATCAGATCTAATCCCTTGAAATATTTGTCACTTCCACTGTATAATCATAAAGGATTTGATTTAGGTCATACCTGAATGGCCTAGCAGGTAAGGTGGCATGGCAATGCCAAAGTATGTTCAAATTACCATACAATTACACTCATTTCTCTTGCTAGCTAAAGTAATGCTCAAAATCCTTTTAGCTAGGCTTCAGCAGCATGTGAACCTAGAACTTCCAGATGTCCAAGCCAGATTTCAAAAAGGCAGAGGAATCAGATTAAACTGCCAACATCCACTGGATCATAGGAAGAGCAAGAGAATTTCAGAAAAACATCTACTTCTGCTTGTTGACTATGCTAAAGTCTTTGACTGTGTGGATCACCACAAACTGTGGAAAATTCTTAAAGAGATGGGAATACCATGCCACCTTACCTGCTTCCTGACAAACTTGTATGTAGGTCAAGAAGCAACAGTTAGTGCTGGACATGGAACAACAGATTGGTTCAAACTTGGTAAAGGAGTACATCAAGGCTGTATATTGTCACCTGGCTTATTTAACTTAAATGCAAAGTACATCAGGAGAAATGCCTTGCTGGATGAATCACAAGCTAGAACCAAGATTTCTGGAAGAATATCAATAATCTCAGACATGCAGAGATTAGGCAGAAAGTAAAAAGGAATCAAACAGCCTCTTGATGAAGATGAAAGAGGAGAACTGAAAAAGCTGGCTTAAAACTCAGCATTCAAAAAACTAAGATCATGGCATCCAGTCCCATCACTTCATGGCAAGTAAGATGGGGAAAGAATGGAAACAGTGACAGATTTTATTTCCTTGGGCCCTCAAATCACTTGGATAGTGCCTGCTGTCATGAAATTAAAAGATGCTTGCTCCTTGGAAGAAAAGCAATGACAAACCCAGGCAGTGTATTAAAAAGCAGAGACATTACTTTGTCAACAAGGGTCCATATAGTCAAAGCTATGGTTTTTCCAGTAGTCATGTATAAATGTGAGAATTAGACACTAAAAAAGGCTGGGTGCTGAAGAACTGATGCCTTTGAACTATGGTGCTGGAGAATGTTCTTGAGAGTTCCTTGGACAGCAAGGAAATCAAACCAGTCATTCCTAAAAGAAATCAGTCCTAAATATTCATTGGAAGAACTGATGCTGAAGCTCCAATACTTTGGCCACCTGATGCAAACCGCTGACTCTTGGAAAAGACTCTGATGCTGGAAAAATTTAAGGCAGGAGGAGAAGGGGATGACAGAAGATGAGATGGTTGGATGGCATCATCAACTTAATCAACATGAGTTTGAGCAAGCTCTGGGAGTTGGTGATGGACAAGGAAGCCTGGCATGCTGCAGTCCATGGGGTTGCAAAGAGTAGGATATGACTGAGTGACTGAACAATAGCAACAACTAATGAACTGCACATTTTAAAATGATTAACAGATGAGAAATATCATGACTCCCCTTATATGTGCAATCTAAAAAGAAATTATACAAATGAACTTACTTACAAAACCGAAACAGACTCACAGACTTAGAAAATAAACTTAGGGCTGCCGTGGTGGAAAAGATGAAATTCAGCTCCATCCACTAAAACACAGGCACAAGTTTCCCCAACCAGGAAACCTTCACAAGGCACTATTTCAACCCCACCCAAAGGGAGCAGACTCCACCTTTAAGAGGAAATATGACCCTCCAGCCTGCAGAAAGGAGACCCCAAACATGGAAAACTAAGCAAAATTAAAAGGCAAAGGAACATGATAAAAACCCACCAGACCAAACAAAAGAGGAGGAGATAGGGAGTCTACTTGAAAACGAATCGGAATAATGATAGGAAAGATGATCCAAAATCTTGAAAACAAAATAGAGATACAGATAAATAGACTGGAAACACATAATGAGAAGGAGCAAGAAATGTTTAAAAAGGACCTAGAAGAAGTAAGGAATAGTCAGTCAGCAATGAACAATAAAATAACTGAGATGAAAAATACCCTGGAGAGACCCAAAAGTAGAGTAATTGAGACAGAAGAATGGATAAGTGAGCTGGAAAATAGAATACTGGAAATAAATGAAATGGAGTGGAATAAAGAAAATGGTAAAAAGAAATGAGGACAGACTCAGAGATCTTTGGGTCAATTTTAAGCACTCCAACATTTAAATCATAGATGTCTCAAAAAAGAAGACAAAAGGAAAGGACATGAGAAAATACTTGAGGAGATAATAGTTGAAAACTTCCCTAAAATGGGGAAGGAAATAGCCACCCAAAACCAAAAAGTCCAGAGAGTCCCATACAGTATAAACCCAAGGAGAAACAAATCAAACTAACAAATATTAAACACAACGTATATTAAAAGCAGCAAGTGAAAAGCAACAAATAACTTATAAGGGTATCCCCATAATGGTAATAACTGACCTTTCAAAAGAAACTCTGCAGGCCAGAAGGGAAAAGCAGGATATACTTAAAGTGATGTGAGGGGAAAATCCACAACCAAGATTATTCTACCCAGCAAGTATCTCATTAAGATTTGAAGGAGAAATCAAAAGCTTTACAGATAAGCAAAAACTAAGATATTTCAACACTAAACAGCTCTTCAACAAATGCTAAAGGACCTTCTCTAGACAGGAAAGACAGAAAAGCCCTATTAAAAACAAACCCAAAACAATAAAGTAAATGGTAATGGGATCATACTTATCAATAATAAACTTAAACATAAACGGGTTAAATGCTCCAACCAAAAGACATAAATTGTCCCAATGGATACACAAACAAGACCCCTATATATGCTGTCTACAAAAGACCTACCTCAAACCTAGGGACACATACAGACTGAAAGTGAGGGAGTGGAAAAAGATTTTCCATGCAAATGGAGACCAAAAGAAGGTGGGAGTAGCAATACTCTTATCAGATAAAATGGACTTTAAATTAAAGACCAACATAAGAGACAAGAAGGACACTATATAATGATCAAGGAATCAATCCAAGAAGACATAACAATTACTAATATATATGCACCTGACATAGGTGCACCTCAATGCAAAGGCATATACCAACAACTATTAAAGGGGAAATCAATAGGAACACAATAATGATAGGGGACTTTAATGCTCCAGCTCCAGCAATGGACAGATCATCCAGAGAAAATTTAATAAGGAAACACAAGCTTTAAACAATACATTGGACCAGCTGAACCTAATTGATATCTATAGGGCTGCTGCTGCTGCTAAGTTGCTTCAGTCGTGTCCAACTCTGTGTGACCCCATAGACTGCAGCCCACCAGGCTCCCCCTTCCCTGGGATTCTCCAGGCAAGAACACTGGAGTGAGTTGCCATTTCCTTTTCCAATGCATGAAAGTGAAAAGTGAAAGTGATGTCGCTCAGTCATGTCTGACTCTTAGCAACCCCACGGACTGTAGCCTGCCAGGCTCCTTCCTCTGTGGAATTTTCCAGGCAAGAGTACTGGAGTGGGGTGCCATTGCCTTCTCCAATCTATAGGGCATTTCACCCCAGAACAATGGATTTCACTTTTTTCTCAAGTGCACATGGAATGTTCTCCAGACAGATCACATCCTGGGCCACAAACTAAGCCTTGGTAAATAAAAAAAAAAAAAAAAATCATTTCAAGCATCTTTTCTGATCACAATGCTGTAAGATTAAATATTAACAATATGAAAAAAAATTTAAAGAAACACACAAACACATGAAGGCTAAACAACACATTTCTGAATAACCAACAGATCACTGAAAAAATCCAAAAGGAAATCAAAATATGCACAGAAACAAATGACAATGAAAATATTATAACCCAAAACCAATGGGAGCCAGTAAAAGCAGTGCTAAGAGGGAAGTTCATCACAATACGGTTCATCACAATCTACCTCAAGATACAAGAGAGACATCAAATATACAACCTAACCTTATACCTAAAACAACTAGGAAAAGAACAAAAAAATACCAAAATTAGTAGAAGGAAAGAAATTGTAAAGATCAGAGCAGAAATAAATGAAAAAGAAATGAAGGAGACTATAGCAAAGATCAATAAAACTAAAAGCTAGCTTGAGAAGATAAATAAAATAGATAAGACTCATTAAGAAAAAAGGGAGATGACTCAAATCAATAAAATTAGAAATGAAAAAGGAGAAGCTACAACAGACAACCCAGAAATACAAAGGATCATAAGAGACTACTATGAGCAACTATATATAAAATGAACAACTTGGGAAAAATGGACAAAGTCTTAGAAAAGTATAACCTTCCAAATCTGAATCAGGAAGAAATAGAAAATATAAGCAGACCAATAACATGCACAAAAATCAAGACTGTAATCAAAAATCTTTCAGCATGGAGAAGGAAATGGCAAGCCACTCCAGTATTCTTGCCTGGGAAATCCCATGGATAGAGATTCCTGGTGGGCTCCTTGGGGTTTTGAAAGAGTTAGACATGGCTTAGCAACTAAACAACTACAACAGCAACATACAAAAAAATAATTTCAAAAAAGAATCAATAAATTGGAGCAGCTTTTTTTGTCTCCATATGAACATGTTCACTGAAAACATGTGAGTCAATCCTTGATTTATGTTCTAAACTAACTTTAATCAGCTTGTCAAAAAAAAAAATTTTCCAACAAACAAAAGCCCAGGACCAGATGGCTTCACAGGTAAACTGTATCAAAAACTTAGAGAAGAGCTAACACCTATCCTGCTCAAACTCTTCTAGAAAATTGCAGAGGAAGGAAAACTCCCAAAGTCATTCTATGAGGTCACCATAACCCTGATACCAAAACCAGACAAAGATGCCACAAAAAAAGATTACAGGTCAATACCACTGACTAGTATAAATGCAAAAATCCTCAACAAAATTCTAGGGAACAGCCAACAACATGTTAAAAATATCATACATCATGATAAAGTGGGCTTTATCCTAGGGATAAAAGGATTCATCAATATTTACAAATCAATCAATGTGATACACCATATTAACAAATTGAAAGATAAAAATCATATAATTATTCACTAGATGCCGAGAAAGCCCTTGGCAAATTCAATACCTGTTTTTGATAAAACTTCCCGGAAAGAAGGTACAGAAGGAACATACCTCAGTAGAATAAAAGCCATATACAACAAACCCACAGGAAACATCATCTCAATGGCAAAAAACTGAAAACATTTTCTCTAAAATCAGGAAAAAGACAAGAATGCCCACTTTCACCAATACTATTCAACATAGTTTGGGAAGTTCTAGCCACAACAATCAGAGAAGAAAAATAAATAAAAGGAATCCAGACTGGAAAAGAAGTAAAACTCTGTCTGCAGATGACATGATTCTCTATATAGAAAAACCTAAAGATGTCACAATAAAATTACTGATGCTAATCAATGAATACAGCTAGTCACACGATATAAAATTAATATACAGAAATCCCTTGCATTCCTAAACACTAACTATGAAAAGTCAGAAATTAACAAATTAAGGAAAAAGTTCCATTCAACATTGAAACAAAAAGAATGAAGTACTTAGGAATAAATTTATCTAAAGAGACAAAAAACCTGTATACAGATAACTATAAAACACTGATGAAAGAAGTCAAAGACAACATGAACAGATGGAGAGATATACCATGTTCTTGGATTTGAAACATCAATATAGTGAAGATGACTACACTACCCAAAGCAATCTATAGGCTCAGTGCAATCTCTATCAAATTACCAATGATAATTTTCACAGAACTAGAACAAATAATTTCACAGTTTGTACAGAAACACAAAAGAACCCAAACAGACAAAGCAATCTTGAGAAAGAAGAGCAGAACTGAAGGAATCAGCTTTCCTGACTTCACAATATACTACAAAGTTCTATACTATATAACTATATACTATAGTTCACATGACAGTATGTGTGTGAAAGTTGCTCTGTCGTGTCCAGCTCTTCGTGACCCCCATGGAGTACACAGTCCATGAAATTCTCCAGGCCAGAATACTGGAGTGAGTAGCCTGTCTCTTCTCCAGGGGCTCTTCCCAACCCAGGGGTTGAATCCAGGTCTCCCACATTGCAGGCAGATTCTTTACCAGCTGAGCCACAAGGAAAGCCCAAGATAGTGTGGTATTGGCACAAAAACAGAAATATAGTTCAATGGAACAAAACAGAAAGCCCAGAGATAAATTCACACACCTATGGACACCTTATCTTTGACAAAAGAGATAAAAATATACAAAGAAGAAAAGACAGTCTTTTCAACGAGTGGTGCTGGGAAACCTGGTCAATTGCATATTAAAAAATGAAATTAGAATGCTATCTAATACCATACACAAAAATAAACTCAAAAAGAATTAAAGAGCTAAATGTAAGACCAGAAACTATAAAACTCATAGAGGAAAACATAGGCAGAACATTCTCTGACATAAATCACAGCAAGATCCTCTATGATCCACCTCCCCAAGTAATGGAAATAAAAACAAAAATAAACAAATGGGACCTAATGAAACTTAAAAGCTTTTGCACAATGAAGGAAACTGTAAGCAAGATGAGAAGATAGCCCTTAAAATGGGAGAAAATAATAGCAAATGAAACAACTGAAAAAGAATTAATCTCCAAAATATCAAGCAGCTAATGCAGCTCAATACCAGAAAAAGGCATAATCCAATCAAAAAGTGGGCAGAAGACCTAAACAGATATTTCTCCAAAGAAGACATATAGATGACTAATAAACACATGAAAAGATCCTCAACATTGTTTATTATTAGAGAAATACAAATCAAAACCACAATGAGTTTTCATCTCACACTAGTCAGCATGGTCATCATCAAAAAGTCTACAAACAATAAATGCTGGAAAGGATATGGGGAAAAGAGAACCCTCTTGCACTGTTGGTGGGAATGCAAACTAATACAATCACTATGGAGACCAGTATGGAATTTCCTTAAAAGACCAGTAATAAAACTATCATATGACCCAGCAGTCCCATTACTGTGTATATATCCTGAGGAAACCAGAATTGAAAAACACATGTACCTTTATACTACATTAGTACTATTCATTACTGCACTATTCATAATAGCTCAGACATGGAGGCAACCTAGAAGTCCACTGGCAGATGAATGGATAAGGAAGTTGTGGCACATATACATAATGAAATATTACTCAGCTATAAAAAGGAATACATCTGAGTCAGCTCTAATGAGGTGGATGAACCTAGACCCTATTGTACAGAATGAAGTCAGTTAGAAAGAGAAAAATATCACATATTTATGCATATATACAGGATCTAGAAATATGGTACTGAGGATCCTATACACAGGACAGCAAAGAAGACACAGACACAAAAACCAGACTTTTGGACTCAGTGGAAGAAGAGGAGGGTGGGATGATTTGAGAAAATAGCATTGAAACATAAACATGACCATATGTACAATGGATAACCAGTGCCATTTTGACATACACAGGGCACCCAAAGCTAGTGTTCTGGCACAACCTAGAGGGATGAGGTGGGGAGGGAGGTGGGAGTCGGGGTGCAAATGGAGGGGACACGTATATATCTATGACTGATTCATATTGATGTACGGCAAAAACCATCACAACATTGTAAAGTTATGCTCCAAGTAAAATAAATAAAAATTTTTTTTAAAGAAAAATAAACTACTTTTAAAGATTAACATTAAATTACCATTCAAAAGTAAAGTGGACTTCTCTTTTTGATACACATTTAGCTTAGTATCTGGACTAACCCTTCTAATGTTGAGAACTGAAATAAATGATAAAATACAGAAAACACCTTTTAAAAGTATCTAAGAGGAAAATAGAGGGGTAAAAGATAAAGAGATTTTATCAGTGCAAAATCCAAGTGAATGTAGAAACCCACAGATGCAAGAGGAAAACAGAAGTTGCTTCTGCCTTGAAGGCATTTATCAAATCTGATAAATTTGACTCTAAGTATTCATGGGATCATATGTATAAGGGATAAAAGAGAAAGCCCAGACCTCCCCAAAGGAGGGCATCCAATACGTAATCTCTCCTAAGACTGGAACACCCCCAAATGGCTGTACTTTTAATATAACAGCAGGCAAATAAACAATCAGATATGAATTTGCAGCCCAAATTCAAATCACCCAAGTAGTTCAAAAACAAACACAAATGATTAACGTTTTTAAAAAATGTATTATTAAAGGAACTCAAACTGTAGTACTCATGGGTTCATGGCAGAGAAACAGCAAATTCTGTCCAGAGGAATGAACCTTTATCATAATCCTCAATTTTTCCAAGGAAAGCACACACAAAAAACAAATGTTTCAAGAACACGAAATAGTGCTTCACAAAGAACATCAACAAAAGACAGAAAAAGACTCAAATATTTCAAATGCTGGCATTATCAGACATAGAAGTTACATAATTACAGGTACTATGTTTACATTATAAAAGACAAAGTTAAAATTGTCTATAGGGAACAAGACTATAACCAAGCAGATTTTTTTTTTAATCCAAGAAACAAAACCAAAAAACAAGACTTTTAATTTTAAAATTCAAGTTTAACAGAAACTTAATTTGGCTGAAGAGTTAATGATTTGAAGCCTCAAAAATTACCCACAATCCATAAAAGACTATAAAATGGAAAATAAAAGTGAGCTTAAAAGACTTGAAGAAAAAAATAAGGTCTAAAATTTATAGTTCTAATTAGATTTCATGGAGGAAAGAAAAAAGAGAATCTGGTAGTGCAATATTTAAAAGTGTAATAACAAGATGCTTTTGACAACAGAGGCAGTGCTTGACCCATAAATTTTTTTTCCTAAGAATTCCAATGAACCTGAAGCAGGATACATTGAAAGAAATCTACACAATGACACGGCATCGAAAAGCTGTAAGACACTACAGACAAAGTCTGAGAACAGAGAAAAAGTGATATATTGTCTGAATAACAGATTGAAAGCTAATATCTCAGTGGTAAAAATGAAAGCTAGAATATACTGGAATGGTATCTTTAAAGTGCTCTAGTTAAAGATCAACATACTGGATAAAAAACCTAACAACATATTATTTATGAGTCACATAAAATAAAAGAATATGAATAGTGAAATGAAATGGGACCCTGTGGGCCTCCTGGGCATGGAAGCCTTCCTATCTCCCTCCTTTCTTGTTTGTAGGGAACAGCCTCCATGACCTTCCCTGAGTTCCAAAGGGCAGAATTGAACAGCTGCTAACGGCTCAGAGGTTAAAGCCTCTGCTTGGAATCTGGGAGACCTGGGTTTGATCCCTGGGTCGGGAAGATCCCTTGGAGAAGGAAATGGCAACCCACTCTAGTACTCTTGCCTAGAGAATCCCATGGAGGGAGGAGCCTGGTAGGCTACAGTCCACAGGGTCCCAAATAGATGGACACGACTGAGCGACTTCCCTTCTTTCTTTCTTAGCCAGGAAAGGGAGGAAATGCAGTGGCAAGAGAGGAGCAGCCAAGAAACAACAGTGTAGCTTGGGGCAGGGTCCTGATGCTGCTGCCTCAAGGGATACAGCTAACAACATCTTTCAAGCTTTTTACAGAACTGAAGATGAAAGTGAAGTCGCTCAGTCATGTCCGACTCTTTGTGACCCCATGGACTATAGCCTATCAGGCTCCTCCATCCACGGGATTTTCCAGGCAAGAATGCTGGAGTGGGGTGCCATTGCCTTCTCCAGGGGATCTTCCCGACCCAGGAATCAAACCCAGGTCTCCTGCATTGCAGGCAGACGCTTTACCCTCTGAGCCACCAGGGATGGACTGACTGAAACCCTCAATAAATGGGAGATGAGGCAATCCTCATTCCAGAGAAGAGGACACACTGATGGCCTTGAAAACCAGAGCAGCTCATCTGAAGACCACCTACGGCCAGGTAAAAGGAATGCAGGCCCTGCACACACGTTAATCTTGCCAGCAATCCCACCCTTAAACTGTTGCTATAAAGTGTGAAATGACAGTCAAACTTCTCATCAAATCCTTCCCCACTGGCACACAAGACTTTTTGAGAGGTAGAAGCATGCCATGTCCCTCTTGGCTTGGCAAAGCAATAAAGCTATTCTTTTCTACTTCACCCAAACCGTGTCTCCAAGATTTTATCCTGTACCAGCGTACAGAGTTTTTGGCATCAAAAGGTTAAAACATTAAAGAGCAGAAAAAGATGTATTGTCTAACAAGAGAAAGAAGTGTATATGTATATTAATGTCAGACAAAATAAAGGCTTAAAAAACTGTTAGCCAAGCAGTTTATAACAAGTTAAATTTACCAAGAAGATATAACACACTTTAAAACTATATGTCCATAATAATATAGCCTCAAATATATGTAAACCAAAATATAAAAAGAAAAAAGCAAAAGTCTAAGAAGAAATAAGCAAACCTGCAATCACATTGGGAGATATAAACACACTGTTAAGAACTAATGAAATAGAGGTGGCTCAGTTGTTAAAAAAAAAATTCTGCCTACCAATACAGGAGGTATGGGTGCGATCCTGGATCTGGAAGATCCGACATGCCATGGAGCATCTAATCCCATGCACCACAACTATTGAGCCCGTTCCCTAGAGCCGCGGAGCTGCAGCTGCTGAGCCCATGTGCCGCAGCTACTGAAGCCCGCACGCTCTAGGGCCCATGCTCTGCAATAATAGAAGCAATCACAATGAGAAGCCGCTGCAGTGAGAAATCGGCAAACCATGACTCGGGAGCAGCTTTCGTTCACACACCTAGAGAAAAGCCCACACAGCCACAAAAGCCAAGCAAGCCAGAATGAAACACAAAGGCCAAAAACCAAAAAGCAAAGCTCTCATAGAACAAATTTTATTTAATAGATAATCAGAGAGAGAGTGAGGGGCGGGGAAGCCTGGTGTGCTACAGCTCATGGGGTCGCAAAGAGTAGGACAAAACTGAGTGACTGAACAGCAACAAAAATAGAATACTGTGCTCAAGAATTGCAGAATATACAATTATTCCAAGCAAACATGAAACATTCGCAAACATTGGTCACATCTTGGACAACACTGTACAAATCTCAAAGGACTGAAATCCTATCTGACCATGGTGCAACAAAACTAGTAGTCAATAACAAAAAGATGCCTAGAAATTTTCCTTTATATTTGGAAATTAAGAAATACCCTTCTCAAAAGCCCATATATGATTCCAAAGCAGAAATCATAATGTAAATTTAGAAGATTTTCAGCTTAGCTGTAGCAAAAGTTTCCAACCATATGGGATGCAATTTCAACAGTAGTTAGAAATGTATAGCCTTGAATATTTTAATTAGGAAAATAGGTTAAAAATTAATGAGCAAAGCATTCATCTCAAGATATTTGGAGAAAGAACCACACAATTAAAGACAATAGAAGAAAGAAAATCATAAAGAGCAAAATTTAATGAAACAGAAACAAGCATAAAATAGAGAGGATTAACAAAGTCAAGTATTGGTTATTGAAAAGCTAATGTAATCCACAAATCTTTTGTAATACTGCAAGACTGATATTGGGGTGGGGGGATTTGCAAAAAGCACAAAAAACCAATTTCAGGAATAAAAGAAGCTACTACTGTAGGTGCTGCAGATATAAAAAGATAAGTTATTCTGAACTTTATGTGAATAATTTAGAAAGTTTTGATGAAATTCATCGAAATACATAATCCACGAAAACTGTCTTGACCTGTGAGACAAACTCAGACTAAGAAACCATTATTCAAGCCCATTCTAAATTCCCTGAAAAGGGAACTTAATTGTACCCTCTTTAGTCTAGTGACCACAACAGATAGAATTAATTAAAACCGACTGTTGAATTAAATTGCAAAACACATCTGCCAGAGGTCAGTACTGAGGGGAGAGAGAGAAAGGAGAGTTTTCAGAGAAAATGGGTCATTGTCAGAGGCAGATATTCCAAAGAAAAATGTACAAGTGTGCACCACTTATCAAGATGTGTGTTATCAACTTTTACTTATGTATTTGTTTCCCATCACTCAGCTTCTCCAAGGTCATTCTCAATGCCATGTCTGGGATATAGTGGTGCTCAGATCATGTACACTGAATAAATACTTTAATGAACTTCATCTCTTTGAAATTTTTAATTTTTTAATAGGAACAATAATACTTTATGCCTGAAGGAATGAACTTGGACCCAATAATGCTGAGGTTCTTTTTCTAAACCTATGATCCCATGTGAGACTTTGAAATGCATGTTTGATAACAAAAATTTATTTTGTGTATTTTACATGTATTTCTAAGATTAAAAAGCATTAAGTTTTATTAAAAACTTATTTGTTTTTATAAGGTATAATAAATAAATATTGGTGCATTTGTTTATTGAGGTATTGTTAATGAGGTATGATTGACAAAAATTGTATATATTTAGGGTGTACAATTGATGCTGGGGAAGATTAAAGGCAAAAGGAGAAGAGGGAAGCAGAGAATGAGATGGTTAGATAGCATCATCGACTCAGTGGACATGAATCTGAGCAAACTCCAGGAGATAATGAAGGACAGGGGAGCCTGGCATGCTGCAGTCCATGGGGTCACAAAGAGCTGGACATGACTCAGCAACTGAACAGCAACAACAGTCTGATGATACAAACTACATATACATTGTGAAAGAGTGGCCACAATCAAGTTAAGTAACACATCTATCACCTCACAGTGCTAGCGAGTATGTGTGTGTGTGTCTCATAGCAAATTTCAAGTGCACATCACAGTATTAATTAGCCATTATTCTGTACGTTAGATCCCCAGAACTTACTCATCTTATACCTGAAAGTTTGTACCCTGTGGCCAACATTAAAAACTATATTTTACTGACACGATATTTTCAAGACTGAATTGGGCAGTCTGCATCACATTATCATTTCCAGAGGTGTTAACAGTATATCCACTGGCACAGATGTCAGGATATGCTCCTCCTCTCTGGGGTGGGAGGTGGGCTTATATTTCTAGAAGACTCATATTCAGTCTCCCTTGGGCACCCTCTTTCTGGTCCCTTGTCCCCTTTTACTACTTTCTGAAAAGATCTGATTCCCCAATTGCAATAAAGTTCATCAATGTCAGAAACTTTCTCAAACATTATCCTTCCTTTAATACCAGTCTGGGTATGTTATTTATTTCCTTTATAAAATTTTTCATGGTGTATATATAAATTTTACTTTGCAAATTTGAGTGTTTGATGAATATCATATTTTTAAAAATCCAATTAAATCTAATTCTAAGCCCCTGTTCTTATAGCTGGCAGGAAATTCAGTCACACAGGACTTAATAGATGTCCTTCTCTTTCCTTAGAGTAGTCCATGAAAACAGGAAGCTAGTTTCCAGGAGCCATGGTGCCCAGAAAAATGGATGGCTTCCAACATTCAGTCTGTCATGGTTGCCACCCATAGCCCCATTCTCCAAATCAACATGGGCCCTGAAGTATGGGCCTCTCTCCAGCTGTTGAGCACTGAGCTACTTGTTCAGGAGAGAGCAACAGTGCCTAGGTTTGGTTTCTCTAAGGCACCTCTCTGAGTTCCTGCCATCCAGGTCATTAGGTTCGTGTCTCTGACCTCTGGGGAGGTGACCGTCTCTATTTTCTCCCAGACAGAGGGACTCTCTCTCTCCTTTCTCAGTCTTTCTTTCCCAGGTCCTCTCCTCCTTCCCCTCCCCAGCTAGGATGTTGAACATAATCTCCTCTAAAATATGAGGTTTTGAGCACAAAAGAAAGAATGTTGTTCTTCCAACATTTTCTCTTTGGGGCACTGCCAATGTCCTAGGGTGAGGGAAGAGAAAAGCTCAAGCTAGGAAATGGCACCCCACTCCAGTACTCTTGCCTGGAAAATCCCATGGACAGAGGAGCCTGGTAGGCTACAGCCCATGGGTCACAGAGAGTCAGACATGCCTGAGCGACTTCACTTCACTCACTTCATACTTTCTCACTGGAGAAGGAAATGGCAACCCACTCCAGTACTCTTGCCTGGAGAATCCCATGCACAGAGGAGCCTGGAGGGTCACAGAGAGTCAGACACAAGTGAAGTGACTAAGCACGCACGCCCACACCCTCCTGACAGAAGGAAGGTACATGGAAAATGTAATTTAATAATTACAATAAATCATCCTGCCACACCCTCAAATACTCTTTTGTTCTTCAAGATTACATCTCAAAATTCTTAGCCAGACCTCTAAGGCCTCCATAATATGGATTCTGCCTGCTTTTCTAGTCTTTATTTTTCTCCCTCAAGCCCTGCAGAACAGGATAAGATGATTGGATGGCATCCCTGGCTCAATGGACATGAATCTGAGCAAACTCCAGAAGACAGTAAAGGACAGGGGAAGCCTGGCATGCTGCAGTCTCTGGGGTTGCAAAGACTCTGACACAACTTAGTGACAGAAGAACAATGACGGTGGTTTCCCAAGGCACTGTTATGTTTCAGTGATTGTGTTCAAGCTTCCCTCTGTGGCCCCATCTCCCCAGGAAACAGCACTTCATCCAACTGTAAAGATGCAAGTCAATGCTTATCCTTTTAAGGAGACTTGTCTTGACTTCCCCAGATAGGAATGGCCACTCCCTCCTGCAGACCCCACTACTCCCTGTGATATTTTCAGTTCACTTTTAATATAGATGACTGAATGCCTTTCTCTGCTAACATGTAAGTCCTGGAGAATAACAATCATGTCTGTTTTTAAGGATCCTCCACACTGTTCTCCATAGTGACTGGACCAATTTACATTCCTACCAACACTGTAGAGGGATTCCCTTCTCTCCACATCCTCTCCAGCATTTGTGGATTTTTTGATCATTCATTCTGACGGGTATGAGATGATATCTCATTATAGTTTTGATTTGCATTTCTCTAGTAACTAGCAATGTTGAACATCTTTTCATGTGCCTATTGGTCATCTGTATGGCCTCTTTGGAGAAATGTCTGCTCAGGTCTTCTGCCCATTTTTTGAGTACGTTGTTTGTTTTGATGCTGTTAAGCATCATAAGCTGTTTAGAAATTTTGGAGACTAATTCCTTATCAGTCACATCATTTGCAAATATTTTCTCCCCATCTGTGGGTTGTCTTTTCATTTTGCTTATTGTTCCCTTTGCTGTGCAGAAGCTTTTGAGTTTAAGTAGGTCCCATTTGTTTATTTTTAATTTCCATTATTCTGAGAGATGAATCAAAAAAGATGTTGCTGTGATTTATGTCAGCAAGTCTTCTGCCTATGTTTTCCTCTAGGAGTTTAATAGTGTCCGTTCTCACGTTTAGATCATTAATCCACTTTTGAGTTTATTTTTGTGTATAGAGTTAAGGAATGATCTTATTTCAGCTAATAAATGACCCTGCAATCCCACTTCTTGGCATATATCTGGGAAAAGCATGATCCAAAAAGACACATGTGCCCCAGTAGTCACTGCAGACCTGTTTACAATAGCCAAAACATGCATGCATGCAAGCTAAGTAACTTTAGTTGCATTCAACTCTTTGTGACCCTATGGGCTGAACCCTGCTGGGATTTCCAAGCAAAGAATACTACAGTGGGTTGTCTTTCCTTCTCCATGGAATCTTCCTGACTCAGGGATTGAACTCACCTTTCTTACATCAGCCAAAACATGGAAACAACCTAAATGTCCACTGATGGAGGAATGGATAAAGATGTGATACATAAGTACAATGGAATATTGCTTTGAAAAAGAACATATGAAAAAGAATGAAATTATGCCATTTGCAGCAACATGCATGGACCTAGAGAGTGTCATACTGACTGAAGTAAGTCAAACAGAGAAGGAAAAATATCAAATGACATCCCTTATATGTGGAATCCAAAAAGAAATGATATACATGAACTTACAAAACAAAAAGAGGCTCACAGATTTAGAAAACAAATTTATGGTTGTCAGGGGGAAGGGATAGTTAGGGACTTTGGGAGCATGACATACACACAGCTAAATTAAAAATGGATAACCAACAAGGACATACTATATAGCACATAGAACTCTACTCAATGTTATGTGCCAGCCTGGGTAGGAGGTGGGTTTGCAGTAGAATGGATACCTGTGTATATATATGGCTGAGTCCCTTCACTATTTACCTGAAACTACCACAACATTGTTAATCAGCTATAGTGTTAGTCACTCAGTCCTGTCCAACTCTGCGATCCCATGGACTGTAGCCTGCAAGGCTTCTCTGTCCGTGGAATTCTCCAGGCAAGAATACTTGTGTGAATTGCCATTTCCTTCTCCAGGGAATCTTCCCAACTCAGAGCTCAAACCCCAATACAAAATAAAAAGTTTAAAGTTTTTTTTTTTCTTTAATCAAAAACATGGAAAGAAATTAAACTCTCAAAAATACAAAATCAAAAACAAAAAACCCCAGCCATATCTATTCATTGCTCCATCCTAGTATCTGGCCCACAAGAAGACACAGAATAGACTCAGCATGTTTGGACTTGCAAACATGAAGATCTGCAGGTCTTGACCTCTGAAGTGCTGTATGTCTGTGTACATTGAGTCACCAGCTTTATCTAGAGTCATTTTGTATTTAGGAGGCACATTTTTCCAACAGTGATTATGCTGGGACCCCATGTTTTTTCTTTTAGTACATTCTTCCTCTAGATACTTTGCATTTGTGATTTGAGTTCCAGGCTGTTGATTCCTGGGACTACTATTAAAGTTTTCACCAAGAGTCCAGGACAGAGATCCCAAACTAGAAAACCAGTCAATGAAATACATCAGTCAACCATGTTTCAGTGGCCAGCAAGGTTTTGGTTCCGGTTTTTTTTTTTTTTTTAATTTTTGGTTTTAATGCTTTTCACATAGTTACATTGGCTGCTGGGCTCTTGAAGGCATTTAAATCTTTGTTTCCTACTCTATGCTGCTGCTACTGTTGCTACTGCTAAGTCACTTCAGTCATGTCTGACTCTGTGCGACCCCACAGAGATGGCAGCCCACCAGGCTCCCCTGTCCCTGGGATTCTCCAGGCAAGAACACGAGTGGGTTGCCATTTCCTTCTCCAATGCATGAAACTGAAAGTGACGTCGCTCAGTCCTGTCTGACTGTTAGCGACCCCATGGACTGCAGCCCACCAGGCTCCTCCATCCATGGGATTTTCCAGGCAAGAGTACTAGCTCTCCATAAAAGCCAGTCAGTCTCTAAACCTTTCCCATACTCCAGTTAAGAGTTAGTCTGTTCTTCTAAGATCAGGAACAAGACCAGGGTGTCCACTCTCATGCTAGTATTATTCAACATAGTTTTCAAAGTCTTAGCGACAACAATCAGAGAAGAAAAAGAAATAAGAGGAATCCAGATTGGAAAGGAAGAAGTAAAACTCTCCCTATTTGCAAATGACATGATACTATACATAGAAAACCCTAAGATATTATCAGAAAATTACTAGAGCTGATCATAGAATTTACTAAAGTTGCAAGACACAAAGTCAAATATACCAACAATGAAAAATCAGAAAGAGAAATTAAAGAATCAGTCCCAGTTACCACTTCTACAAAAAGAATAAAATACCTAGGAATAAACCTACCTAAGGAAACAGAAGAGCTACATACAAAAAACTACAAGATACTGATGAAAGAAATCATAGATGACATAAATGGAGGGATAGTCCATGCTCCTGGGTTGGAAGAATTAATATTGTGAAAATGACTATAACACCAAATGCATCTACACAGTCAATGCAATCCCTATCAAATTACCAATGGCATTTTTCACAGAACTATAACAAAAAAAATCTCACAACTCATATGGAAACACAGAAGACCCTGAATAGCCAATGCAATCTTGAGGAAAAAGAATGAAACTTGAGGAATCAACTTACCTGATTTCAGACTATACTACAAAGCTACAGTCATCAAGACAGTATGATACTGGCACAAAAACACAAGGATAGACCAATGGAACAAAACAGAAAGCTTAGAGATAAACCCATGCTCCTATGAGCACCTTATCTTTGATAAAGGAAGCAAGAATATACAATAGGAAAAAGACAGTCTCTTCAGTTAGTGGTGCTGGGAGAACTGGACAACTACATGTAAAAGAATGAAATCAACATATACACCATATACAACATAACACCATATACAAAGACAAACCCAAAATGGATTTAAATAATGGATTAAAGATCTAAATGTAAGACCAAAAACTATAAAACTCTTAGAGGAAAACATAGGTAGAACACTCTCTTACATAAATCACAGCAAGATCCTTCATGACCCATTTCCTAGAGTAATGTAAATAAAAATAAACAAGTGAGACCTAATTAAACATAAAAGCTTTTATACACCAAAGGAAACTATAAACAAGGTAAAAAGGCAGCCCTCAGAATGGGAGAAAATAATAGCAAATGAAACAACTGACAAAGGATTAATTTCCAAAATATACAAGCAGCTCATACAACTCAATACCAGAAAAACAACCCAGTCAAACAAACAGTGGGCAAAAGACCTAAACAGATGTTTCTCCAAAGAAGACATGTAGATGGCTAATAAACACATGAAGAGATGCTCAACATCACTCATTATTAGAGAAATGCAAATCAAAACTACAATCAGATATCACCTCAAACAATCAGAAAGGCTGTCATCAAAAATTCTGCAAACAAGTGCTGGAGAGGGTGTGGAGAAAAGGCAATGCTCTTGCGCTGTTGGTGGGAAAGTAAATTGATACAGCCACTATAGAAGACAGTATGGAGATTCCTTTAAAAATTAAGAATAAAACCACCAAATGACCCAGCAATCTCACTTCTAGGCATATACCCTGAGGAAATCAAAACTGAAAAAAACACATGTACCCTGATGTTCATTGCAGCACTGCAATAGCTATGACATGGAAACAACCTAGGCATTTATTGACAGATGAATGGCTAAAGATGCTGTGCTACATATGTACAACAGAAAACTACTCAGCCATAAAAAGGAACACATTTGAGCCAGTTCTGGTGAGGTGGATGAACCTAGAACGTATTATATAGAGTGAAGTGAGTTCAGTTCAGTCGCTCAGTCATGTCCAACTCTTTGCAACTCCATGAATCACAGCACACCAGGCCTCCCTGTCCATCACCAACTTCCAGAGTTCACCTAAACTCATGTCCATTGAGTCGGTGATGCCATCCAGCCATCTCATCCTCTGTCGTCCCCTTCTCCTGCCCCCAACCCCTCCCAGCATCAGGGTCTTTTCCAATGAGCCAACTCTTGGCATGAGGTGGCCAAAGTACTGGAGTTTCAGTTTTAGCATCAGTCCTTCCAAAGAACACCCAGGACTGATCTCCTGTTGGATCTTCTTGCAGTCCAAGGGACTCTCAAGAGTCTTCTCCAACACCACAGTTCTAAAGCATCAATTCTTCGGCATTCAGCTTTCTTCAGAGTCCAAATTTCACATCCATACATGACTACTGGAAAAACCATAGCCTTGACTAGACGGGCCTTTGTCAGCAAAATAATGTCTCTGCTTTTGAATATGCTATCTAGGTTGCTCACAACTTTCCTTCCAAGGAGTAAGCGTCTTTTAATTTAGAAAAACAAATATCATATATTAATGCATATATATAGAATCTAGAAAGCTGATACTGATGAACCTATTTGCAGTACAGCAATGCAGATGCAGACATAGAGAACTGTCTTATGGACAAGAGCAGGGGAGAGAATGGAGAGGGTGAGATGAACAGAGAGAGTAGCATGGAAGCATATACACTACGGTATGTAGCATAGATAGCCAACAGAAATTTGCTGTATGACTCAGGGAACTCACAGAGAAGGCAATGGCACCCCACTCCAGTACTTTTGCCTGGAAAATCCAATGGACGGAGGAGGCTGGCGGGCTGCAGTCCATAGGGTCACTAAGAGTCAGACACGACTGAGCGACTTCACTTTCACTTTAATGCATTGGAGAAGGAAATGGCAATCCACTCCAGGGTTCTTGCCTGGAGAATCCCAGGGACGAGGGAGCCTGGTGGGCTGCCGTCTATGGGGTTGCACAGAGTCGGACACAACTGAAGTGACTTAGCAGCAGCAGCAACAGGGAGCTCAAACTGGGGCTCTGTAATATCCTAGAGGGGTCAGAAAGGATGGGAGGTGGGAGGGGACATATGTACACCTATGGCTAATTCACGTTGATATATGGCAGAAGTCAAACCAATATTGTAAAGCAATCATCAATCAATTAAAAATAAATAAATATAATTAATAATAAAAAAAAAAAGAGCCTGGTGGGCAGTTGACCATTTTATGCCTGTGAGTGCATTTTTGTTTGGATGGAAAAATAAGCATGAAAGAGAAGAAGAAACAAGAGGGCCAGATGCAAGAGGGAAACAGAGGGAAAAAACAGAACCTGTCACGTCTGCTCCCACCTTTTTTCTAGCACAGGGGTGTATCTTTGAGATGTTGTCTATCCAGATGGGCATTTGCCCTGTCAGGGGAGTCACCTCAGCTTCCATTCCACTTGGGTGGCTTTTAGCCATGCCCACATACAGTAAGTGCTTTAACTGATGCAATTCTATTCAGTTTAATGAGTCATCATATTGAATTGATGCTGTGTTGAGCTATATCCTAATGCTACTGGGATGATGTGGACATCCTTAGAGGGCACACAGTTTAGGAAAGAAGACTGACATGTGGACAGATCACTATCAGATAAGACAGAACTATGCAGAGGGTGCTGTGGGGACTTAGAGGAGGGGCACTGGGCATGATGTGGAGACTCAGGGTAGACTTTCCAGAGGAGGTACTCTTTATACCAGGAAAAGAAAGACAGCAGGGGCCCATGGTTGGGGTAGGGGTGGGGTTGCCAGGAGATAAGGCTAAGGAATAGATTATAAAGAGTAAAACATGCCAAGAATTTTAACTTTAATCCAAAGTCAATGGGGATCTCTAGAAGATCTTTTAAGGAAGGAAATGAAGTAATTAAACTTGAATTTTAAAAAGTTAGTCTGTTTCTCTAAATAGATACCCTACTTAAACTATTCTAAGACGTTTTAATAAAACAAGTTGAACTATTTCCACATGCTTCTGTGTCAGTAATTGTGCAATGTCCATGCGTGTGTGCTTTAACAAAACTGTAGATGTTCTTTTTCCTTCTGTTATTTACTTTCTTGCTTTAGACACTAAGAGATAAAAGTAACCTAGCCAAAGACACTCAAAAGTTTCCAAAAGGAAAATAAAATCTAAGACCACAAGTTCCAGGTTGGCAAGTCAATAAGTCCTATGGAAATTGACCAGGTCCTGCCTGAAATTTGTCCTGCCCAGTTCTTGTTATACTCTTAATTCTACCTGGTGGCTCAGATGGTAAAGCATCTGCCTACAATGAGGGAGACCCAGGCTCAACCCCTGGGTTGGGAAGATGCCCTAGAGAAGGAAATGGCAACCCACTCCAGTACTGTTGCCTGGAAAATTCCATGGATGGAGGCGGCTGGTAGGCTACAGTCCATGGGGTACAAAGAGTCAGACATGACTGAGCGACTTCACTTTCACTTTAGCTCTCAGGCCAACTCAACTCCAAATCTGAAAAATATTCAGGATCTATAGTTGAGTTTTTGGCACTGTAGTAGAAGTTCCTTTATACATTTTTTAAAACAAATATCAGTTCTTACAAATTGATTCCTCATCTGTTTTCCATTAATATTTGCATGAATGATTAACAAATAGGCTGTCAATAAGGAGAGATTACAGGGTCTCTTTATAAGGATGTCACATTTTCATTTACCTCCAAGCTGTGGCTCACATTTTGAATTTTGCTCATATTTCTAAATTTGCTAACATTTGCTTTCACAAAACCAAGAATTCCAGCAGCTAGTATTGCTCAAGAGGGAATTTCCCACTAGGTCACTTTCTGTAAATCTGACAATAAATCAGTTTGAGTGTATGTTTGCAGGGCAGGCTCTTTCCCTGCAATGAGGGAAGAAACCACATTTCATCTCTGTCCACCAACTCCCAAATGGGACAAGATATATGATCTGCAACTGCCATAGTTATTGCCAGAGGCTCTTTGCAAACATTTAAAATATTCCTGGGTCAGATATCTTTCTCTTTGTAAGAGTTCTCAGTAACTTTCAGTTGTGAGATTAGCAAAGTGTGTCTTTTAAGTTTCCTACTCTTATTTTGACCCTCTTGGGCACTCTCTTGATCCCTGGGTGTCCCCAATGACTGCCACTTCTGTCCTAAGTAATCCTGGATGATCCAGACCAGGTATTCCCTTCTATTCTCTCTCAGTTCAAATTTGAAAGTCAGTTGGTTAGAAAATTTATTCCCACTCACCTATTAATGGCTAGAAGAGTTTAGTGTCTAGAGATTTTTGTATTTTTACTAGATTGATTTGCCCTCATGCAAAGAAAAAGATCTGCAAAGATTGTGGCAAAATTGATTTATTTTCTGAAACAATTTACTTTTTATGCCTTTATATAGCAAACAGCTACAGTATTCAGTTACTACTGTGACAAAGGCACTTTCCTAGGAACTGATGGATACCCAGATGGAGCAGACACAGGTCTTGTGTGAAAGCAGCTTACAGTTGACTAAGCAGCAAGCTTTTCAGGCTGGAGGCACCAGATGGGTCGGGCGCTAGAGTCTGGGCACAGCTGTAGCTCAGCATCTGGAGAAAAGCTTACATTTTATTGGTGCTCAACCAAATTTGTTGAGAGAAGAAATAGACCACTGAGAGGTGAAGAGACCAGAAGTAGGTTAGGTTCCTGATTGATTATTCAGCAACCTTCCATGGAGGGGTAGAGGGGCAAGAGTCCATTTTAGAACTAGAAGTTTGATAGGGCGCCTATACAAAGGCAAACACACATGTAGCCAGCTGGCATTACAAAGACAGAGCCCAAAAACAAAGTTAAGCAAAACTACAATAACTAAGATGTGGCACTGTGGTAAAGAATCCTAGACCAGAAGTAGGTTAGGTTCCTGATTGATTATTCAGCAACCTTCCATGGAGGGGTAGAGGGGCAAGAGTCCATTTTAGAACTAGAAGTTTGATAGGGCGCCTATACAAAGGCAAACACACATGTAGCCAGCTGGCATTACAAAGACAGAGCCCAAAAACAAAGTTAAGCAAAACTACAATAACTAAGACGTGGCACTGTGGTAAAGAATCCACCTGCCAATGCAGGAGACTTGAAAAACGTAGGTTCAGTTCCTGGGTGGAGAAGATCCCCTGGAGTAGGAAATGGCAACCCACTCCAGTGTTCTTGCCTGGGAAATTCCATGGACAGAGGAGCCTAGCAGGCCACAGTCCAAGGGGGGTCACAAACACTCGGACACGACTGAGCAATTAAAGCCATAATGCTTGGAGCTGGATGCTGGGAAAGAAAATCCACTGAGGTTTTATAAAGCTGTAACTGGAATCTCCAGCAATTTGGCTAAGAGCCAATATGAGGAACCATAATATAATCAGTACCATATAATTAGTACCAATATAATATAATTGCCAGTATAATCAGTACCCTATGATGGAGTAACAGGCAAGTTTGGCTTTGAAGTACAAAATAAAGCAGGTCAAAGGCTAACAGAGTTTGCAAAAGAATATACGTATCATAGCAAACACCCTCTTCCAATAACACGAGAAAAGACTCTACACATGGACATCACCAGATGGTCAATACCAAAGTTAAACTGATTATATTCTTTGCAGCTGAAGATGGAGAAGCTCTATAGAGTCAGCAAAAACAAGACCTGGAGCTGACTGCAGCTCAGATCATGAGCTTCTTATTGCAAAATTCAGACTTAAACTAAAGTAGGGAAAACCACTAGGCCTTTCAGGTATGACCTAAACCAATTCCCTTATGATTGCACAGTGGAAGTGACCAACAGATTCAAGGGATTAGGTCTGATAGAGTGCCTGAAGAACTATGGATGGAGGTTCATAATATTATACAGGAGGCAGTGACCAAAATCATGTCCAAGAAAAAGAAAGGCAAAAAGGCAAAATGGTTGTCTGAGGGGGCCTTACAAATAGCTCAGAAAGAAGAGAAATGAAAGGCAAAAGAGAAAAGGAAAGATATACTCTTCCCTTATGATTGCACAGTGGAAGTGACCAACAGATTCAAGGGATTAGGTCTGATAGAGTGCCTGAAGAACTATGGATGGAGGTTCATAATATTATACAGGAGGCAGTGACCAAAATCATGTCCAAGAAAAAGAAAGGCAAAAAGGCAAAATGGTTGTCTGAGGGGGCCTTACAAATAGCTCAGAAAGAAGAGAAATGAAAGGCAAAGGAGAAAAGGAAAGATATACTCCTGTGAGTGCAGTGTTTCAGAGAACCGCAAGGAGACATAAGAAAGGCTTCCTAAGTGAACAATGCAAAGAAACAGAGGAAAAGAACAGAATGGAAAAGACTAGAGATCTCTTCAAGAAAACTGGAGATACCAAGGGGACATTGCATACAAAGGTGAGTACAACAAAGGACAGAGATGGTATGGACCTAACAGAAGCAGAAATATTAAGAAGTAATAGCAAGAAAATATAGACAAAACATAGAAAAATGTTTTTAATAACTCAGATAACCATGATGGTGTAGTCACTCACCTGGAGCCAGACATCCTAGAGTATGAAGTCAAGTGGGCCTTAGGAAGCATTACTATGAACATGGCTAGTGGAGTTGATGGGATTCCAGCTGAGCTACTCCAAATATGGTATGGACCTAACAGAAGCAGAAATATTAAGAAGTAATAGCAAGAAAATATAGACAAAACATAGAAAAATGTTTTTAATAACTCAGATAACCATGATGGTGTAGTCACTCACCTGGAGCCAGACATCCTAGAGTATGAAGTCAAGTGGGCCTTAGGAAGCATTACTATGAACATGGCTAGTGGAGTTGATGGGATTCCAGCTGAGCTATTCCAAATCTTAAAAGATAATGCTGTTAAAGTGCTATACTCAATAATGTCAGCAAATCTGGAAAATTCAGCAGTGGCCACAGGACTGGAAAAGGTCAGTTGCATTCCAATCCCAAAGAAAGGCAATGCCAAAGAATGTTCAAACTACTGCACAATTGCACTCATCTCACGTGCTAGCAAGATTATGCTCAAAATTCTTCAAGCTAGGCTTCAGCAATATGTGAACTGAGAACTTTCAGATGTATAAACTGGATTTAGAAAAGGCAGAGAAAGCAGAGATCAAATTGCTAACATCTGCTGGATCATAGATAAAGCACAGGAATTCCAGAAAAACATCTATTTCTTCTCCACTGAAGCCTTTAACTGTATGGATCATAAAAACCTGTGGAAAATTCTTAAAGAGATGGCAATATCAGACCACTTTACCTGTCTCCTGAGAAACCTGTATGCAGGACAAGGAGCAACAGTTAGAACCAGAGAGGGAACAATGGACGGGTTCAAAACTGGGAAACAAGTACATCAAGGCTGTATATTGTCATCCTGCTTATTTAACTTATATGCAAAGTACATCACATGAAATGCTGGGTGGATGAGTCACAAGCTAGAATCAAGATTTCCAAGAGAAATATCACCAATCTCAGATATTCAGATGACACCACCTTAATGGCAGAAAATGAAGAGGAACTAACAGCCTTTTGGTGAAGGTGAAAAAGGAGAGTGAAAAAGCTGGCTTAAAACTCAACATTCAAAAAATGAAGATCATGGCATCTGGTCCCATCACTTCATGGCAAATAGATGGGAAAAAAGTGGAAACACTGACATTTCATTTTCTTGGGCTCCATAATCACTGTAGACAGTGATTGCAGCCATGAAATTAAAAGACTCTTGCTCCTTGGAAGAAAAGTTATAGCAAACCTAGACCGCATACTAAAAAGCAGAGACACCACTTCGCTGACAAAGGTCTGGATAGTCAAAGCTATGATTTTTCTAGTAGTAATTTATGGATGTGAGAGTTTGACCATAAAGAAGGCTGAACACCGAAGATCTGATGCTTTCAAACTGCAGTGTGGAAGAAGAATCTTGACAGTCCCTTGGACTGCAAGGAGATCAAACCAGTCAACCCTAAAGGAAATCAACCCTGAATATTCATTGGAAGGACTAATGCTGAAGCTCAAATACTTTGACCACCTGATACGAAGAGCTGGCTCATTGGAAAAGATCCTGTTGCTGGGAAGGATTGAGGGCAGGACGACACGGGGGTAACAGAGGATGGGATAGTTGGATGGCATCACCAACTCAGTGGACATGAGTTTGAGCAAACTTCAGGAGAAGGTGAAGGACAGGGAAGCCTGATGTGCTGCAGTCCATGGGGTTGCAGGGTTGGACACGACTGAGCGACTAATCACCACCACCACCACAAGTGAAAGTGAAGTCGCTCAGTTGTGTCTGACTCTTTGCGACCCCATGGACTGTAAGCTACCACGATCCTCCATCCATGGAGTTTCCAGGCAAGAGTACTCGAGTGGGTTGCCAATTCCTTCTCCAGAGGATCTTCCCAATCCAGGGATCGAATTCAGATTTCCTGCATTGTAGGCAGACTCTTTATCATCTGAGCCACCAGGGACGTTCACACCACCACCATACCATTATCAATTGGTATTTTCTATTTTCTATGATAATCAGACACCTCTGAGCTGTTTGTGTTACTTTTCTGCTTATTTAAAAATTACATTGATATTTTCATGAGTTGATGTTTTGTCCTGGCAGTCATAATTATGAATGAGATTGTTTGATGTAGAAACCTGTCAAGAACATAGATGAAATAAACACAAAGCAATATATCAGGAAACCTAGAAAGCAGCACTTTCTAAGAAGTATTGTGTCCTGAGTTACCAGTCTTTGACCTTAGAAGCTGAATTCCCAACCACGATTAGGCTATACTATTCCAGTGACCCAGATGATAAAAGGAACATAGGTGTGCTGTTTTCTCTGAAAATTATGTACCACTGACCCTGGAATAAGGAAGGAGTGCCCATATACCATGTTGCTGAAAATATATCTATAATTTATTATGGACCCTTTCAACCCAAGGTTCCTTGGTATCTACATTTCCTCTGTATCACGGTTCTGCATCTGTGGATTCAACCAACTGTAGGTAGAGAAGTGCTGTATTTACTTAGGGGAAAATCCATGCACAAATGGACCAGTGCAGTTTAAACCCATGTTGTACAAGAGGCCACTGTACGGTGTCCTGACATCCTGAAATTTGTTCTGTCTTCATTCTGAAGGTCATTTATGCTCAGTTCCCAAAGGTTTTGTCAGGATTTAAGACATTTCAGGCCAGGTTCCTCCTGCCCACAACACTGGCGTGTGTACATCTACCACTGTCTGTCATCAAGCATCATATCAGTGCTTCTTGAAAGTCCCATTCATTTGATGGCATTGTTATCTTATTTATCCTAGGGACTTATTTATAATGAAAACTGATAGTGAGTTCTTATCCCCATTGCTGTTACAAGAACAATTTTTAAATACACTCCTGAGTTATATTTGTGAATTCTACTCCCCAAGCCTTCTCTACACCATTGCACAAATTGGAAGGGTCTGCTGCTTCCTTGGAGAAGGAAATGGCAACCCACTCTAATGTTCTTGCCTGGAGAATCCCAGGGATGGGGGAGCCTGGTGAGCTGCTGTCTGTGGGGTCGCAGAGTCAGACACAACTGAGGCAACTTAGCAGCAGCAGCTGCTTCCTTTCCATTGAACACCACTACAGACAGGGTTTGCAGAATTAGCCTGGGCTCTGGGTCATAGTCTTCTCATTACTTAACCTCTCTGAGCCCCAGCCCCAATTTCCTCTTCTGTGTTTGACTGAGGAGGCTGGGCAGTGCTCTACAAAACTACACTGTCTTCTGAAGAGGGGGCAGATCAAAGTAAGAGAAAGACCTTTATCTGAGGGCTTCTGTAGGGCATTTGTTTTGCTGCAGAAATCAGTGGCTCTTTTGTATGGATTTTTTTTTTCCCAGTGGTTCTAAAAGGGTTTTTCCCAGACCAGTGGCATAAACATCATCTGGGAATTGGAAAAAACCCATCTTCTCACCCACACCTTCATGCTCAAAACCCAGCAAGCTATGTCATAAGGCGCCTGGGTGACTCTAAGGCTTGCTCCAATTTGAGAGCCACTGGGGTAGGTCTGGAATTGAGTTTAGATGCAGAGGCTTGTGAGAACGGAACACCTGCCCTGCATAATACAGAGGAAGCTGGAACTCTGGGTGTAGTCTAAGAAGTGGACAAACAAGGGATGGAGCCAGTAGGATAGAGGGTGATCTAGATGGTGGGAGCGTGCATGAGGTCACATGAGCCATGAGAAAGTTCCAGCCCCACTGGTATGACAGCTGAAGGGCTTTCAGAGCAAACCTGCCTAGCAGAAAAGTAGAGAGATGACATCCCTTATATGTGGAGTCTAAAAAGAAATGATAGACAAATGAACTTACTTACAAAACAAAAACAGACTCACAGATTTAGAAAATGAACTTATGACTGCTGGGCATGAGGGTGGGCAGGAATGATGGGCGGAAGGGATGCCTAAGAAGTTTTGGATTGACATCTACACACTGCTGTATTTTAAATGGATAACCAACAAGGGCCTACAGGGCCTCAATGTTATGTGCTACCTAAATGGGAGGGGACTTTGGGGTAGAATGGATACATCTATAGGTATGGTTGAGTCTATTTGCTATTCACCTGAAACTGTCACAACATTGCTAATCAGCTATACCCCAGTACAAAACAAAATGTTTTGTTTTGTTTTGTTTTTTAAAGAGCAGGTCTGTGTAATATACTATTTGTTTCATTTACTGGACAATGTGATTTTTGTACCTTCTGCCTCATACCTTCAAAAATTTAAAATTTTCTCCTGCATGCAATAACTTTGAATAAGTGGGATCTTGTTTTAGGAAGGGAAGGTTGGAAGTTTGGATAAACACCAAGGTAAGGTTAAGAGTCAGTGGATTTCAGGAAATCAAAGTCAGAGATGGTTATACTCCAGGGCAGGGCTTCTCAACCTCAGCACAACTGACGTTTTAGACTAGATAATTCTTTGTTGTAGGGGCTCCTATCAATTTTAGGACTTTCATTCTGCAGTACCTCTGGCTTCTAGCCTCTAGACACATAATAGCCATACCTCAAACTGTAACCACCAAAAATGTCTTCACCCATTGCCAGAACAGGGGAATATAGCCACCTTTGAGAACCGCTTGTTCTGGAATCTTCTAGGCTTTTCTTAAGGGCATGTCATAAGGGAGGTAATAGGGATATGGTGAGTCCATTTGCTCTGAATCAGAAGTAACTAGGTTATCCTAGCTGACATATGCAGTTGGAACATCTCTTTACAGAGCAGTGTGAAAACTCAATGAGAGTATCTGTAAAGTGCTGGCAGAGGACTGGTGCCCAGTAGACATATTCCCTCTCTCTTTTCCATTTCTATTATAAATAAACAGTCTTGGTAGACTGTGCCCCATGGTGATCCCAGAGACCCTGTACACTGTCCTCTTGACCATTTGTCCAGAATGTGAATTGACTGAGACTACTTAGAAGCTAACAGGTTAACTTCCTTAGGTTTCATGGATGCTGACAGAGAGAGGATCACTTATGACTCCACAGAAACAGCAGCAGCAGAGTGTCAGCGTTTTCTTGGGCTGGTTTTCCAATCCCAGTTCTCCCGTGATGGCACAAAGTGGGCCACATGATACATGCCCGCTCAGGGGGCTGCCTTCCAAGAGAGGGACCCTGAGCTTCGGGAACCTCAATCTTCTGTATTAGACTGTAAGCATGTCTGCCCTGTGTGCCACAGACAGACAGTCTTTTAAGGCTGTTCATTACACAGGCAGATATCCTTGAAAAGATAGTCTTGAACAAAGGCATTCTGTGACTCTGCTCACAAGATATGCAGAAAGCTAAGAGACAGTCTCCCAAAACTAGTACTCTATAATTATTCTGTAAACTCTGGGGAGTAGGATCATGTTTATTTATCTTTGTAACTAGCCCTGGTACCCAGGAGGTCATCAATAGCACTTTTTAGATTATACAATAAAAATTCCCCCAAAAAGTGCATGGGATAAGTTTAAGGAGTTATGTTTGGCCTAGTTCAACCTAGCTCACTGAGAGTTTTATTAATTGTCAATTGCTGCTATAACACAGTACTCCAAACTTGGTGGCTTAAGAAACAGAAATTTGGGTTAGAGTTCTGGAGGTCAGAAATCTCAAATGGATCTTACTGGGCTAACATTAAGGTCAGGGCACAGCTGCCTTGCCTTTGTAGGATGTAAGGGAGAACACTTCTTGCCGTTTTCAGCTTCTAGAGGCTAACATTCCTCAGCTTGTGGCCCTTTTTGCCATCATTAGAGCATCTTCCAGTCTTTCTCTGGCTCTGACCTTCCCCTACCTCCCTTTTTCTCAAATAAGGACCCTTTTATTCTACCGAGAATATCCAGGGAATCCAGGACAATCTCTCTACCTCAAGATCCTTAGCTCAATTACAGTTGCAAAGTCCCTTTTGCCAGGCAAGGTGACATCCTCACAATTTTTTGGAATTAGGATGTAAAAAGTTTTTCTACCCTTTCGTAAACAAAATCAGGGTTTTTTTTGTTTGTTTGTTTTTTGTTTTTAAATCCCTTTAATGAAACTTCCCTGAGGTGTAAAACAGAGTCATTCCAGTTTGGGAAATCAGGAATGAACTTTTTCCTTCACACTACTTTTTTCCTCTTTTCATTTACATTTGGAACATAGTTAAAAATATTTTTTACAAATCCTCTATTTAGCACCAAAAGTATGTTAAGGAAAAAGTGTTTCCAGGAAATAGCAGGCAGCATACCATGTTTACTTATGACTTCTCCATCTTATGTGTAGAGGAGATTGTGTATATTTCCTATTCTTTCATGAATTCCTATCAGAGTAGTTAATTTTTCTCAGTAGCAACCAGAATGTCTTTGCAGTCTTGTTAAAAGTAGTTGAATGTGCTTTAAAGACCCTATTATATGAGAGGAAAAAAATTCTTGAGTATATACAATGTCCTAAGAGCTCTACTAAGCATCTAACTTGACCATCTCAGAGTAAATCTACTCAGCTCAGTTGCTCAGTCATGTCCTACTCTTTGAGACCCCATGAACTGCAGCACGCCAGGCCTCCCTGTCCATCATCAACTCCTGGAGTTCACTCAAACTCGTGTCCATCAAGTCGGTGATACCTTTCAGCCATCTCATCCTCTGTCATCCCACTTTCCTCCTGCCCCTAATCCCTCCCAGCATCAGAGTCTTTTCCAATGAGTCAACTCTTTGCATGTGGTATTGGAGTTTCAGCTTTAGCATCATTCCTTCCAAAGAACACCCAGGGTTGATCTTCTTCAGAATGGACTGGTTGGATCTCCTTGCAGTCCAAGGGACTCTCAAGAGTCTTCTCCAACACCACAGTTCAAAAGCATCAATGCTTCGGCACTCAGCTTTCTTTATAGTCCAACTCTCACATCCATACATGACCACTGGAAAAACCATAGCCTTGACTAGACGGACCTTTGTTGGCAAAGTAATGTCTCTGCTTTTGAATATGCTATCTAGGTTGGTCATAACTTTCCTTCCAAGGAGTAAGCATCTTTTAATTTCATGGCTGCAGTCAACATCTGCAGTGATTCTGGAGCCCCTCAAAATAAAGTCTGACACTGTTTCCACTGTTTCCCCATCTATTTGCCATGAAGTGATGGGACCAGATGCCATGATCTTCGTTTTCTGAATGTTGAGCTTTTAGCCAACTTTTTCACTCTCCTCTTTCACTTTTATCAAGAAGCTTTTTAGTTCCTCTTCACTTTCTGCCATAAGAGTGGTGTCATCTGCATATCTGAGATGATTGATATTTCTCCCAGCAATCTTGATTCCAGCTTGTGCTTCTTCCAGCCCAGCGTTTCTCATGATGTACTCTGCATAGAAGTTAAATAAGCAGGGTGACGATATACAGCCTTGATGTACTCCTTTTCCTATTTGGAACCAGTCTTTTGTTCCATGTCCAGTTCTAACTGTAGCTTCCTGACCTGCATATGGGTTTCTCAAGAGGCAGGTCAGGTGGTCTGGTATTCACATCTCTTTCAGAATTTTCCACAGTTTACTGTGATCCACACAGTCAAAGGTAGGCATTATCACAGCCCTCATTTTATAGGTATATGTTACATGTATTGCCCAAGTCCCAGTACCGTGTAAGACAAAAATCACACCCCAGTTTTCTGATTCCATAGCCCTAAAGCTAAACACCCAAGCTAAACTTCTTTCATCAGTCTGTATCCTTCTTGTGAATTATGGCATACATACCCCCAAAATGCATAAAATAGATAATCATAAAGCAAACACCTAGGTAACCATCACTTAGAACAGAAGTTGGCAAATATAGCCCACAGGCCCAATCCATTCTGCTGAATATCTTATGATAAACAAAGTCTTATTGGAACACACCTATGCCCATTCCTTTATGTACTGTCTATGTCTACATCACTATCAGAGCTGCGTAGTTGTGACAGAAACCATATGGCCCACAAAGCCTAAACTCACTACTAGCTAGTCCTTCACCAAAAAAGTTTGCTGACCCCTGACCTAGATTCAGTGGAAGAGCATTACTAGCACTCTGGAAGACTCCTGTAACGCCTTTCTCACTCACAGCTCTGTCTGTAATCACTATCCTACCTTTTGTGATTGTGATTTTTTTAGTTAACAGTTTAACCTAAATGTCGCTTATATTTCAGTTTTGCCAATTTTGGGGGGGAAACTTCTCAAGAATAGAGTCATACCATATGACTTTTTCCATCTTATTTCTCTTGCTCAACACTAGACCTGTGAGATTAATCCATGCTTTTACATTGAACAGTTTGTTCATTATCAGCAAATTGTACTCTATCCTATGGGTATCACATCACTATTTATTCCTTCTATTGTTACTGAAAATTTGGATAATTGCAATATAATAACTCATGCTGCTCTGAATATTCCTTTCAATGTCTCCTGGTGCACATGTGCATGAGTTTCGGCTGGTATAGATCTAGGAATAGACTTGCTGGGTCATATTTTGAGCTTCATATTCTGATATGAATATGGATACTAGGAGTATTTTGGATACTAGTCCTTCATAAGTTACATGTAGCATAAATAGCTTCTCCCACTCTCTGGCTTTCCTTTTCACTCTATTTATGTTGGCTTTTAATGGCCATAAGTCTCCGATTTTTAGGGTAGTTAAGTCAATCTTTTTAGTTAAGCCTTTTTTGTCTTAAATTCTTCCCTATCTTTAAGATACTCCCCTCCATTACTTTCTTAAAGCTTTTACATTGTTGTTCAGTTGCTCAGGTGTGTCCGACTCTTTGTGACGCTATGGACTGCAGCACGCCAGGCTTCCCTGTCCTTCTTTATCTCCCAGAATCTCCTCAAACTCATGTCCACTGAGTTGATGATGCAAAGTTTTATAGTCTGCCTTTTACTTGAGGTCTTTAATTCAACTAGAATCCACTTTGTGTATGGTGCAACCTAGGGGTCAATACTTTTGCCCTATTACTACCCATTTGTCCCAACACCACTGACTGCAGGTAACTTTCCTTTCTGCTTTTCCCTGGGGCCTCTATATACATAGTGGCCATATGTGCATTGATGTGTGCCCTAGGTTACCTCTGCTGTCTCACTGGTGTATTTGTGTATCTCCATCCCAATATTATACTGTCTTCATTATAAAAGAAGGTGTGAAACTGGTAGAACAATTCTTCCCACCTTGTTCTTCAAGAGCATATGTGACTATTTTCGGCATTTGTTGTAGCATATACATTTCAGAATTAATCTATTAAGTTCCACAAGTCCTACCGAATCAAGAAATCAACTTGGGAGGTGCTATGTTTCTTACAACATTCAGACTTTCAAGCCACAAACATATTCTAGCTCTGCATTTATTAGGTCATCTTTAAACTTTTTCAAAAAAGTTTAATCGTTCTCTCTCTACAGGGCTTTCATATGTCTTGTTAGATTTGTTCCTAAGAGCTTTGTAGTTTTTAAAATTTCTGTTTAATGCTGATACATAGGACTATAATTATTCTATATTACATTAAGTATCTGGAAATTTGTTGGACTCATTAATTTTAATCAATTTTTGGTGTACTTTTTTAAATAAAATTATGTTACCCATGAGAAAACGAGTTTTATTTTCAATGTTAGTATTTTTTCTAACTTGTTGCACTGACTAGGATCTCCAGTGCAGTACTGAATGGAAATAGTAGTAAAAGAACTTCATTGCTTCTGATTTTAAAGGGAAAGTATTCAACATTTCAGCATTAAGCATGCCATCTGTTAACTGGTATTTTTATAGAAACTCTTTATCTGAATCAAGTAGTTTCATTTTTACAACTAATGTGCTAAGAAATATTTTAAATCATAACTGATATTGCATCTTATAAGATTTTTCATTGTCCACTGATGTGATTATTTTTCTCCATTCATATCTTAATATGGGCTTCCCTAGTGGCTCAGAGGTTAAAGCGCCTGCCTTCGATGCAGGAGACCCGGGTTCGATCCCTGGGTCGGGAAGATCCCTTGGAGAAGGAAATAGCAATCCACTCCAGTATTCTTGCCTGGAGAATCCCATGGACAGAGAAGCCTAGAAGGTTACAGTCCAAGGGGTCGCAAAGAGTCGGACACGACTGAGCGATTTCACCTCACCTCATATCTTAATACAGTATTCTAAACTGACTTTTAAACTAACCTTGAATTCCTGAAGTAAATCCAATTTGGTCCTAATGTGTTGTTCTTTTTACCTATTCCTAGACTAAGTTTGTTAATATTTTGTTTATGACTTTTGCATCTATATTAACAGGGAAGAGCAGCCCTTATTACTGTCCTGCTTAAGTTTTAGTAAGAGGGTTGTGTTAATTCATAACACATGAGTTATTCTACACTTTTAAATGTACATTTATGAAGCATCCTAGTTATCTCTAGCAATGTATTTTTCCTTAAAATTTATTCAATACAGAAGTAGCAAAATCAACTGTACTATTTACATATCCTTTTATCTGTCACCTCTCCTGGTTCTAATATTTTAGGTATGTATCTTGAAAATGACCTAGAGTTATATTTTATTGTTATTTTCATTTTCTATCCAGCCTACAATCTTTGTCTATTAATTGGAGGATTTGATCCACTTAATGTAGTTAATTACATACATGTTTTAAATCTATCATTTTGTGATTTCAATTTTTGGGGGGTGCCTATTCTATGGTTTGTTTTTAATCTCATAGCCTTTATTCTTTGGATTTTTTTCACATTCCACGTATTTTTCCACTTGCTACAGTGGCAGCTGTGTATTTTATTTCTCCATTTCTTGTGATTATTACAAATATAAAATAACATTAAAAGTTAATCAATACCATTATTATACTCCTAAACTTATGAATTCACCTCTCTCCTTACTTATATGCTACTGTTGTCGGTATATTATTTGTACCTTGTTTCTTTTCAAATTTATGTGACAAGGTCTTATCACTTTATTCAATCTGAGCTCTTTCAGGTGTAATCACATATTTAAAATATTTTCCCCTGTATTTCTTTTCATTCCTTCTTGCATTTCAGGCTTCCCATCTTAGGCCATTTTTCCTCTGCCAGAAGTTTTTCATTTAAGCAAGATGGAGAGCTGCTGCTGCTGCTGCTGCTAAGTCGCTTCAGTCATGTCCTACTCTGTGCGACCCCATAGACGGCAGCCCACAAGGCTCCCTCGTCCCTGGGATTCTCCAGGCAAGGATACTGGAGTGGGTTGCCATTTCCTTCTCCAAAGCATGAAAGTGAAAAGTGAAAGTGAAGTCGCTCAGTCGTGTCCGACTCTCAGCGACCTCATGGACTGCAGCCTACCAGGCTCCTCTGTCCATTGGATTTTCCAGGCAAGAATACTGGAGTGGGGTGCCATCGCCTTCTCCGAGATGGAGGGCTAGGAGGTCTCAATACTTGTCTCCCCCACCGCCCCCCCCAAAAAAAGAGAAGAAAAACACACACACACACACAAAAACAATAAATAAACTGCAAATCAAAGGCAGTATCTCAGGGAAAACTCTGGACTACGAAGAAGCAGTAGCAAATTAAGCAGAGCTAAAAAGTCAAGGGTGACCACAGAGAAAAGTATAAAAGGCATATTATCTGCATCACTCCATCTCCCAGTCAAAAGCAGCTCTGCACCAAGAAGGACTGCCTCAGAAAAATTTCACCCCACAGATAAAAGAAGAGGAAGAGAACCCAGGAAGCCTCACTACCGTGAAAGTTTGCAGCCTTTATTACAGAGCTCTATCATGGTCTTTACCAACGCTGACCGCAGCTGATGGAGCTTCCCTGGAGTTCCACGGCTGAACCTGCTCTCTGAGGCTGGAACTGTAGCTGTGGTGAGATCTGCCCTCAGGAGCCCCAGGTGCTGCTGGACCCACTCTCCAGGCTTAGGATACCACCATATCTCATCATTCACAGAGCAGGAGCCACCACTGCTCCGTATCCCAGCCGTCACCCTAGGTCAAGACTCTTATCGTATCATTGCAAGGTCAGCCTCTATTGCCCTGAGCCCTGCCCCATCGATTCTGGGGTAAGTAGAAACAGAGTTTTCAGTAGATCAGTAACAAAGAGACTGAACTGATAATCAAAAACCTCCCAACAAACAAAAGCCCAGGACCATATAGCTTCACATGTGAATTCAACCAAACGCTTAAGAAGAAATAATACCCATCTTTCTCCTCCCAAAAAATCTGAAAAAGAGGAAACACTATCAGATTTATTTTACAAGGTCAGCATCACCCTGATATTAAAACAAGATAATGACACTACAAGAAAATTAGAGACCAATAACCCTGATGAATATAGATGCAAAATTTTTCAATATATTAGCAAATCAAATTCAACTGCACAGTAAAAGAATCATATATTTATCTTTGGGATTTAAGGATGGTTTTAACTTATAAAAATCAGTAAATGTGATATACCATATTAATAAAAAATAAAAATCATATGATAATCTCAATAGATACAGGAAAAGCATGTGATAGAACATATGTTTTCATAGTAAAGTGTTAGTTGATCAGTTGTGTCAGACACTTTTCATTCTCATGGACTGTAGACTGCCAGGCTCCTCTGTCAATGGAATTCTCCAGACAAGAATATGATATTAAAACAAGATAATGACACTACAAGAAAATTAGAGACCAATAACCCTGATGAATATAGATGCAAAATTTTTCAATATATTAGCAAATCAAATTCAACTGCACAGTAAAAGAATCATATATTTATCTTTGGGATTTAAGGATGGTTTTAACTTATAAAAATCAGTAAATGTGATATACCATATTAATAAAAAATAAAAATCATATGATAATCTCAATAGATACAGGAAAAGCATGTGATAGAACATATGTTTTCATAGTAAAGTGTTAGTTGATCAGTTGTGTCAGACACTTTTCATTCCCATGTAGACTGTAGACTGCCAGGCTCCTCTGTCAATGGAATTCTCCAGACAAGAATACTGGAGTGGAGTGTCATTTCCTTCTCCAAGGGATCGTCCCAACCCAGGGATTCAACCTTGGTCTCCCTCATTGCAGGCAGATTCTTAAAATACTCAACAAATTGAGGACAGAAGAACTTTTCCTTAGCATAGTAAGGGCCACAAGTGACAAGCCCAGAGCTATGTTTAACTCAATGGTGAAAAGTAACTTTTTTTCCTCTAAGATAAGGAACAAGACAAGGATGTCTACTTTATTTCTATTCAATATAGTACTGAAAGTCCTAGCCAGAGGAATGAAGCAAGAACAAAGACATCATATCAGGAAGGAAGAAGTTAAGATTATCTTTATTGGCAGATGGCATGATTTTATATGTAAACACCCTACAGACATCACCAAAAACTGTTAGAGCAAGTAAATAAACTCAGTAAAGTTTGAAGGATATAAAATCAGTTGCATTTTAATATACTAACTATGAACAATCTGAAAGAGAAACTAAGAAATTAAGAAAATTAAGAAGTTAAGAAATTAAAACAGCTTCAAAGTCAATCAATTTAACCAAGGAGGAGAAAGACCTATACAGTGAAAACTATAAGACACTGATGAAAAAGACTGAAGAAGACAACAAATGGAAAAGTATCCCATGGTCTTGGATTGGAATAATAATGCAAAAATATATTACACAGAGTGATCTCCATATTTAATGCAATCCTAACCAAAACTCCAATGGCATTTTCCACAGAAATAGAAAACACTATTTTAAAAAATTGCTTGGAACCACTTCAGTTCAGTTGCTCAGTCGTGTCTGATTCTTTGCAACCCGGTGAATCGCAGCACGCCAGGCCTCCCTGTTCATAACCATCTCTCAGAGTTCACTCAGACTCACGTCCAACAAGTCCGTATGCCATCCAGCCATCTCATTCTCGGTCGTCCCCTTCTCCTCCTGTCCCCAATCCCTCCCAGCATCAGAGTCTTTTCCAATGAGTCAACTCTTCGCATGAGGTGACCAAAGTACTGGAGTTTCAGCTTTCGCATCATTCCTTCCAAAGAAATCCCAGGGCTGATCTCCTTCAGAATGGACTGGTTGGATCTCCTTGCAGTCCAAGGGACTCTCAAGAGTCTTCTCCAACACCACAGTTCAAAAGCATCAATTCTTCAGTGCTCAGCTTTCTTCACAGTCCAACTCTCACATCCATAC
>SJYC01031187.1:0-21534 GCA_006408675.1 Madoqua kirkii
GACTTGGATAACTGTGATATTGAATGGTTTGCCTTGGAAATGAACAGAGATTATTCTGTCGTTTTTGAGATTGCATCCAAGTACTGCATTTTGGACCCTTTTGTTGACCATGATGGCTACTCCATTTCTTCTGAGGGATTCTTGCCCTCAGTAGTAGATATAGTGGTCATCTGAGTTAAATTCACCCATTCCAGTCCGTTTTAGTTCGCTGATTCCTAGAATGTCGACGTTTACCCTTGTCATCTCTTGTTTGACCACTTCCAATTTTCCTTGATTCATGGACCTGACATTCCAGGTTCCTATGCAATATTGCTCTTTACAGCATTGGATATTGCTTCTATCATCAGTCACATGCACAACTGGGTATTGTTTTTGCTTTGGCTCCATCCCTTCATTCTTTCTGGAGTTATTTCTCCACTGATCTCCAGTAGCATATTGGCACCTATTGACCTGGGGAGTTCCTCTTTCAGTATCCTATCATTTTGCCTTTTCATGCCGTTCATGGGGTTGTCAAGGCAAGAATACTGAAGTGGCTTGCCATTCCCTTAGACACCCCAAATAGCCATAGCAATTTTGAGAAAGAACAACAACAACAACGGAAGCATTACCTGATTTAAAGCTGTGGTATAAACTGTATTTTAAAACTACAGCATGTTATCAATGCAGCATGTTATTGGCATAAAAATGGGCCAATAGACTCATAGAACAGAATAGAAAACCTAGACATAACCTCATGCATATCTGGTCGGCTAAGTTTTGACAAGGATGCTAGAGCATACAATGAGGAAAGGAGTGTCTTTCCAAAAACTAGTTTTGGACAAACAGGATATCCACATGCAAAAGAATAAAACCAGACCCCTTTCTTAGACCACTCACAAAAATTAATATGAAATTGATCAAAGATCTAAATATAAGACCTCAAACCATAAAACTCCTAGAAAAAACTCAGGGAAAAAGATTTTCAACATTGGTCTTGGCCGTAATTTCTTGGATGAGATGCCAAAAGCACAGGCAACAAAAGTGAAAATAAGTAAGTGTGTCTATGTTAACTTAAAAAATTCCATATAGCAGACGAAATAATAAATTGAGAAGTCAAACTTGAGAATGGCAGAAAATATAAGCAAACCATATACCAGATAAGGGGTTAATACCTAAAATATATGAAGAAACTCATACAATTCAAAAGCCATGAAGCAAATTATCCAGTTTAAAAAGGTGCAGAGGACTCGAACAGACATTTTTCCAAAGAAGACATGCAAATAGGATATAAAAAGATGCTAAAAAGCATTAATTATCAGTAAAATGCAAATGAAAACCACAAAGAGATATCACCTCATATCTGTTAAATGGCTATCATCAAAAAGACAACAGATAACAAATATTGGCAAAGACATGGTAAAAAGGAAACCCTTATATGTTTACTGTTGGTGGGAACGTAACGTGGTACAGACATATGGAGAACAGTATGGTACTCTTCAAAAACTCAATCTGGGGCTTCCCTGGTGGTCCAGTGGTTAAGAATCTGTCGGTACAGGGGATATGAGTTTGATCCCTGGCCCAGGAAGATCCAAAATGCTGCAGAGCAACAAAGCCCACGTGCCACAAGTATTGAGCCCATGCTCGGCAATGAGAAGCTGCCTCAATGAGAAGCTTGTGCACAGTCCCACTTTCTGGCAACTAGAGAAAACCCAGGCACAGCAACAAACAGCCAGTGCAGCCAAAAATAATAAATAAATAATCCAATTGTTAAAAATAAAAACCTGAACTACTATATGATCTAGCAGTCCCACTTACAAGGTCAGTTCAGTTCAGTCACTCAGTCGTGTCTGACACTTTGCGACCCTATGGACTACAGCATGCCAGGCTTCCCTATCATCACCAACTCCTGAAGCTTGCTCAGACTCAGGTCCATCAAGTCGGTGATGCCATCCTACCATCTCATCCTCTGTCATCCCCTTCTCCTCCCACCTTCAATCTTTCCCAGCATCAGGGTCTTTTCCAATGAGTCAGTTCTTCACATAAGGTGGCCAAAGTATTGGAGTTTCAGCTTCAACATCAGTCCTTCCAATGAATATTCAGGACTGTATTCTTTTAGGATGGACTGGATCTCCTTGCAGTTCAAGGGTCTTCTCCAACACCGCAGTTCAAAAGCATCAATTCTTCGGTGCTCAGCTTTTCTTTATAGTCCAATTCTCACATCCATACATGACTACTGAAAAACCATAGCTGTAACTAGATGGACCTTTGCTGGCAAAGTAATATCTCTGCTCTTTAATATGCTCCATAGCTTTTCTTCCAAGGAGCAAGCATCTTTTAATTTCATTGCTGCAATCAACATCTGCAGTGATTTTGGGGCCCCCAAAAATGAAGTCTGTCACTGTTTCCATTGTTTTTCCATCTATTTGCCATGAAGTGATGGGACCAGATGCCATGATCTTAGTTTTCCGAATGTTGAGCTTTAAGCCAACTTTCTCACTCTCCTCTTTCACTTTCATCAAGAGGCTCTTTACTTCTTGACTTTCTGCCATAAGGCTGGTGTCATCTGCAGATCTGAGGCTATTGATATTTCTCCCTGCAATCTTGATTCCAGCTTGTGCTTCATCCATCCTGGCATTTCACATGATATACTCTGCATATAAGTTAAATAAGTAGGGTGACAATATACAACTGTGATATACTCCTTTTCTGATTTGGATCCAGTCTGTTGTTCCATGTCCAGTTCTAACTGTTACTTCTTAACCTGCATACATATTTCTCAGGAGGCAAGTAGTGGTCTGGTATTCCCATCTCTTTTTTTTTCACAGTTTGTTGTATCTACACAGTCAAAGGCTTTGCTGTATTCAATAAAGCAGAATTAGATGTTTTTCTGGAACCCTCTTGCTTTTTCAGTGATCCAGCAGATGTTGGCAATTTGATCTCTGGTTCCTCTGCCTTTTCTAAATCTAGTTTGAACATCTGGAAGTTCACAGTTCACATACTGTTGAAGCCTGGCTTGAAGAAGTTAGAGCTTTTATTTGCTAGTGTGTGAGATAAGTGCAATTGTGCAATAGTTCAAACATTCTTTGACATTGCCTTTCTTTGGGACTGGAATGAAAACTGACCTTTTCCAGTCATGTGGCCACTGTTGAGCTTTCCAAAATTGCTGGCATATTGAATGCAGCACTTTCACAGCATCATCTTTCAGGATTTGAAGTAGCCCTACTGGAATTCCATCACCTCCACTAGCTTTGTTCTTAGAAATGCTTCCTAAGGCCCCCTTGACTTTGCATTCCAGGATATCTGGCTCTAGGTGAGTGATCACACCAAGGTGGTTATCTGGGTCATGAATGCCTTTTTTGTTTAGTTCTTCTGTGTATTCTTGCCACCTCTTCTTAATATCTTCTGCTTCTGTTAGGTCCATATCATTTCTGTTCTTTATTGTGCCCATCTTTGCATGAAATGCTCCCTTGGCATCCTAATTTTCTTGGAGAGATCTCTAGTCTACTACTACTTATAGGAATATCCACAGAAAATGAAATCACTACTTGAAGAGATGTCTGTGCACCCATGTTTACTGCAGTGTTACTCACAATAGTCAAGATATGAAAGCCACATACACACCTGGTCAATGGGTGAATGGATAATTATTTCTATATGTGTGTGTATGTACATGTCACATATGTATGTATATACACACAATGGAATATTATTTAGCCACAAAAAGGAAATTCTGCCACAACATGGATGGACCTTGAATGCATATGCCAAACGACACAAGTCAGACAGAAAAAGACAAATCCTGTCTGATATCACTTATGGATGGCTCTAAAGCTGTCTCATAGGTGGCCAGCTATGGCTTTAGCTCTACTGACAATTACCATTTTGAGGGTTTGGGTCTTTTCTCTCCCACCTCTTTCCACATTTTTCTTTCTTCCTCCCTCTCTTCATCTTTGCCTCTTTTTTCCTTGCATTCTTGCTGTCTTACTTTTCTGTCTTCTTTCTCCTTTTCTTTTCTCTTTCCATTTGAGTTTGTATGAAATGGGGCAGAGGAATTTAGGAGTGGGGAGTGAAGGGGGTTACATAAGTTTCACCTGAGTTGTGTTTTTTAGCCTCAGGATTTGGTGTTTGAGCAAAAACCAATTCAGTAGAAGCCTGTGTGAACTTAGTGTAACTTGAATATCCCCAGGCCTCAGCATGTTTATGAATAAATGACACTAACTGTTAAATCTTCCTGTTACTAACTCTAATGCCAGACCAAGACATGATTTCCAGCCCCATGAAAAGAACCCCTGCTGGTAACTTGGCAAGCCATTGAGGATTATCTTACATCCATCACTCACAATGCCCTCTGATCCCTATCACATTTCCTTCCTTGCCTGTCCCTGTGGGTGCACGTTGCTGTAGATAACCCTGGCTGCTATATGCTTAATCCTCAAGTCATCTCGACAGATCAGTGGCTTGAAAAATAAATAGCTTCCTCTGTCTGCCTTACATTCAGATGGGCCTCCACAGCAGAGCCATTTGTCCTGACATGCTTGAATTTAATAATACTTCACACTTGAGTTTATAGGCAGAAACCTTAGTCCCCAAATGGATAAACCCCCAGAGAAGGGGAGTCAGAGAGGATCTCAGTACCAGCTGCCAAGCTTTACTCAGACTTGCGCTTACCTCCCACCCAGACTCACAGATGCCTTCCTCCTCTTGGTGAAGGCTCGTTTTCTGAGTGACTTCTAAGGTCCTCCACACCTAACCCCACCAAGGGGTCTCCAGGTCAGTTCAGGACATGCCATGATGTATGGCCAGGAGGCTCCTTGGCTCCCATGATAAGTAGAGGAGCAAGGAGACAAGCGGGCTACAGAGATGAGCCCAAGTTTCCACAGCTGTTTTTTCTAGATCTCAAGTTAAGGCCCATGAGAACTTTGGCTCATCCCACTGGTTACTAATATGCATTCATCCCTTCTTTGAAAATGAAGTTTTAATTATATTCAAGGTGACAACTTACTCTGAAAGTCAAATGCCCCACTTGCTTATAGGTAGGTATGGCCACCTCAGTTCCAAGCAATGAAGCCTCAGCAGAAGTGGGTGGGTGGAGATTCAGGAAAACTCTCCTTAAAGGAGGAGTAGACAGCTGCTCAAGTACATTTTGACATTTCTCCCTTACGCTTAGCTTTCTGGAATTAGATACGATGGCTAAGGTCCTAAAAATATTTTGTATCATAAAGTGGCTTTAAGGATCAAAGGCAGGCATGAAGTTATGATCTGAAGGTCCTAAAAGTGAAAGTCATTCAGTCGTGTCTAACTCTTTGCAACCCCATGGACTATAGAGTCCACGGAATTCTCCAGGCCAGAATACTGGAGTGGGTAGCCTTTACCTTCTTAAGCGAATCTTCCCAACCCAAGGATCAAACTGAGGTCTCCTGCATTGCAGGTGGATTCTCTACCAGCTGAGTCACAAGGAAGCCCAAGAATACTGGAGTGAGTAGCCTGTTCCTTCTCCAGCAGATCTTCCCAATGCAGGAATTGAACCCTGGTGTCTTCAGCACTGCACGCAGATTCTTTACCAACTGAGCTATAAGGGAAGCCTGAAGTTAGGATGGTGACCCAGAAATCTAATTTGATTTCTTCAGTAACCTGTTTGTTATTTAGAAACCTATTGTTTAATCTCTATGTGTTTATGTTTTTGATATTTTTTTCCCTGTAATTGATATCTAGTCTGTAATGTCGTGGAAAACCAACCTTTTCTAGTCTTGTGGCCACTGCTGATTTTTCCAAATTTGTTGACATATTGAGTGCGGCACTTTAACAGCATCATCTTTTAGGATGATGAAATAGCTCAGCTGTAATTCTATCACCTCCATTAGCTTTGTTTGTAGTAATGCTTCCTAAGGCCCTCTTCGTGCTCTAGGTGAGTGAAGACACCATTGTGGTTATCTTTAAGACCTTTCTGTATAGTTCTTCTGTGTATTCTGGTCCCCTCTTCTTAATCTCTTCTGCTTCTGTTAGGTCCTTACCATTCCTGTCCTTTATCATGCCCTCCTTGCATGAAATGTTCTCTTGATATATGCAGTTTTCTTGAAGAGCTCACTAGTCCTTCCCATTATTTTGGGCTTTCTTAGCTCTCATTATTCTCTGGAGCTCTGCTTTCATTTGTGTATATCTTTCCCTTTCTCCCTTGCCTTTCACTTCTCTTCTTTCCTCAGCTATTTGTAAACCCTCCTCAGACAACCACTGATAGGTATAACTACTCCCTGTCTTTGGGGATCTGGTTCCTTCTTAGATTTCTGGATCACCATCCAGGAAATTAGGAGGTGAAAGGGAGGTTCAAGGTCAGGGAGGGGGAAACATATGTATACATATAGTTGATTCATGTTAATATTTGGCAGAAACAAGCACAATACTGTAAAGCAATTACCCTTCAATTAAAAATATATTTATTTTTTTATTTTTAAAAAAGAAAGAAAAGGTCAGTTTTCATTCTAATCCCAAAGGAAGGCAATTCTAAAGACTGTTCAAACTACTGCACTCATTTCACATGCTAGCAAGGTAGTGCTCAAAATCCTTCAAGTGAGGCTTTAGCAGTACAGGAACCCAAAATTTCCAGATGTGCAAGCTGGATTTAGAAAAGGCAGAGGAAGCAGAGATCAAATTGCCAACATTTGTTGGATCATAGAGAAAGCAAGGGAATTCCAGAAAAATGTCTACTTCTGCTTCATGGACTATGCTAAAGCCTTTGACTGTGTGGATCACGACAAACTGTGGAAGATTCTTAAAGAGACAGGAATACCAGACCATCTTACATGTCTCCTGAGAAACCTGTGTGCAGATCAAGAAGCAACAGTTAGAACTGGACATGGAACAGCAGATTGGTTCAAAATTGGAAAAAGAGTATGACAAAACTGTACATTGTTGCTCTGCTTATTTAACTTATACGAGAATACATCATGCAAAATGCCAGGCTGGATAACTCACAAGCTGGAATCAAGATGGCCAGGAGAAATATCAACAACCTCAGATATGCAGATGATACCACTCTAACAGCAGAAAGCAAAGAGGAACTAAAGGGCCTCTTGAGGGTGAAAGAGGAATGTGAAAAAGCTGGCTTAAAATTCAGCATTCAGAAAACGAAGATCATGGCATCCAGTGCCATCACTTCATGGCAAATAGAAGGGGAAAAAGTGGAAACTGACAAATATCATTTTCTTTGGCTCCAAAATCACTGTGGATGGTGAATGCAGCCATGAAATTAAAAGACGCTTGCCCCTAGGAAGGAAAGCTATGGCAAACCTAGATAGCATATTAAAAAGCAGAGACAGTAATTTGCCAACAAAGATCCATATAGTCAAAGCTATGGTTTTTCCAGTAGCCATGTACAGATGTGAGAGTTGGACCATAAAGAAGGCTGAGGGCTGAACAACTGATGCTTTCAAATTGTGGTGCTGGAGAAGACTCTTGAGAGTACTCTGGACAGCAAGGAGATCAAACCAGTAAATCCTAAAGGAAATCAACCCTGAAAATTCACTGGAAGGACTGATGCTGAAGCTGAAACTCTAATACCTTAAAGAGAGGACTCATTGGAAAAGACTCTGATGTTAGGAAAGATTGAGGGCAGGAGGAGAAGGGGATGACAGAGGATGAGACTGTTGGATGGGATCACCGAATCAATGAACATGAGTCTGAGAAACTCCTGGAGATAGTGAAGAACAGGGAAGCCTGGTGTGCTGTAGTCCATGGGGTAGCAAAGAGTTGGACATGACTTAGCAATCAAATAACAGCAACAAGTTACCAACTCTGGATTGGCTACTTCCAGATTATTACTACTAGAAGGAATCAAAAAATAAATCTACGTGTGTAATGGCTCATGATTACTTACCGTTTTCTGTTAATATCAATACATGCCTCTGTCAAGTTCTAGCTGATAGGTCCCCTGGTTGTGACCTACATTTGGAGCACCTTTCACTAGGGTCTTATGCCAGCTCTCCCACGCTTGTCTCTGTGTCCTTGAACAATTTATTCAAGCTCCTTGCACCTAATTTTCTCATGTAATTTCTCATAGGATAATTAAAGCACATACCTCACAGTAATAAGAGGGTCAGGTAAAATAACACTGTGAAGCTCTTAGATGAGTCCTTGGAAATCGGACCTCATTAAATATTTGCTATGATTACATGTGAGAGAAAACCTATCCCTCTGTTGATGGAGTTGGACAAGTTCAGTGATATTGTATCTGCAGTTTCATTGAAATGGCCATGTTTCACTTTTCTCCTCTTGTGTTTCCGAGGAGGCTGGACATCCTGGCTGGAACCCATGCCTCCCCCTCAGATGGAGGCAAGAGGTGTGGGTAAGTATTTGTATACACTTTCCCCATGGTTTCTGACATCAGAGAATGATCTCAAATTAATGAAAATCATAGATCTAGTATTTTGCTTTCAAGCTCAAGGTCAATGACAACCCTGGCAAGCCCACACTTTCTCTGTTTAGGATTCCAAGTTTTTCTGCAAACTTTCTATCAATGCCATCCCTCCCACTCAGCATGAAAATACAGACATCTCTGCAACATGGGGCAGGAGGGGTGGCTGTTACAAAGCTTTGTAGACACATGTCACTATTCTGTAAAGAAATAGAAGAGGCCCACTTCAATCCAAGGGCAGCAAACCTCAAGCGGAAATCAGTCCAGATGCCCCTTGCATGCCTCCCTTGGACATGAAAAAATAGGAAGGGTTGAAATTGAAAATGACTTGGGAAGAATGAGGCACCATTTGTGGGAGACACCCGGACACAAAGCTCATGAATGGTATTTGTTCCTACTCCATTATTCGGCATCTGCTGTTGACCCGTTGTCATTTGCATCCTTTTGTGCTGGGCCACCTCAGAGATTTCCAATTTTTGTAGACAGATGATGAGTTCCAAACCCACTCTGAATAGGCCAACTGCTGACCATTGTTTCTCTAGCAAAGGTGAAGGTACAGGGCTGGTCTGTAGCAGGATGGCTTCACACGGCCTTCCTTCTCTCTGAATAATGGGGAGGTCGCAGGATAATGCCCAGCCCTCGAGAACAGCCCCGTGAGGACCCCCGGCCGGGTGCACAGGTTGGATGAAGCTGGCTTTAGTTCATTTTCGGAAGGTACTGGGTCAGATTTTCCTGGGTTTGTTTCTTCGATCAAGGCAGAAACAGAATGAAAAGGAATCAAAGCAAAGAAACAAACCTACAGAAAACAAGGATGAAAACTACCATTCTCCCTGAGCATCCTAGAGATGACAGCCACATCAGGCTGGACCAGGTGCGTGCTAGGCAAAGCTCAAAGGAGCAAACTCCTCATGTGTAGGCAGCCAGAATACAGACTCACACAGGCCTGAACCAAAGGCTCATTTCTGCAAGTCCAAATGGCCTGCAGCTTAACTGGGGGAAAAAATGCATCTCCTCCTAAGCCTGAAAAACCCCTGGAAACTCCTTTGTGCTCAGAGAAGTTGGTGAATTCAAAAGTAGCTGCCCAAAGCCCTGTTTGATATGCAGAGGTCAATGGAAGCTCCTGGTTTAGTCTGTGGTGAGAAAGGAAAAAATTCAAAACAGCAATTATGTTTTCCTGTCAGATTCCATGTGTTCCTATGAGTCTTATCCTTGCTCTCTTCCTGATACTTTTGATAATTATTTAATTGGTCTCCAATCTAATGGATGCTGTCTGAATTGCCTTTCAGGGCTGACAGTGACAAGTATATAGCTCCCAGATGAATAAGTGCACAGAACTTTTTCCCTTCCCTCTGATCATAGAAAAGCAGCACTTTGGATTCACTGATAGACACAAAATGAGACAGAGAATCGAAGCAATTTCCTGTATAACTTTAATATGCACTTTTTTTGGGAAATAGTCAGGTATCTAATGACAAAACAGTAGCTTTACAAATAGCACCTGGGCTAGGAAGAACTTAGGGCAGGACAAAAGGAGGAAATGCTTTTTTTTTTTTTTTAACATTTTTCAAACAGAATATGACAAGTAGAGAAAGTGACTCTTAGATCTAAAATAGAGTAATCATATATTCCATATAAGCACTTTATCCTGGATTTATTGCTTCAATTAATATTTAGAGGATCCCTGTAAGAACTTTGAATTTGGACCATTTAAGGCTTGATGAAAGAATATAATGCATCTTCTTTCTAAACTCAGACCTCTTTGCTGGTATCAAATAAGAAAATTTTTAAAATATCATATAAAAAAGTACAGTGCTGTTACAGTTGCTTTTTATTGTTATTAGCCACTTCAGTGATAGTTAATCCCAAAGCAGCAGTGTGTAAAATGCCATCAGAACTGTGATTTCAAACCAGCTTCTCATTCGAGAACAGCGGGACTAAGCAAACCAACTCCTTCCAGAGACTGGAGTATACTCCTACCTTGGGATCTTGTTAGGCACTGGAGTGGGATTTAGGGGAACTTTCAGTTTATATTGTCAGATCCCGCCTCAGCTCTCTATCAGGCAGAATAATACTTGTGACTTTCTGCAATCCTAGGGTGTTAGAAGGATTAATGAGATAATCCTACTATAGAACATTTTGACATCAAAAGCAAAAATGGGAGCTAAGGATTAGCTCTTGGAGAGAGGCACATCACTGTCCACTCTGAAGCCATCACTACCTACCCCACACAGACCTACATGTCCCCTCCCATCCGCCCTTCTCTGCTGTACAAGCCACACTGTACTGTCAGTGTATCCTCCATAGACCGGGAGAACTTGAAAAAGAGGGTCTTACGAATCTTGGCTTTCTCAGAGCCAGTGCAGCTCCAGACAGAGCAGGTCCTCAATATTTGCTGAAGCCATGATAATTTATCAAACATCCCATCATCCTAACATACTGCCTTGATTCAACCTTATTTTAGATAATGCCCCTGCCAGTTAGTTTGGTGAGACTCTCTGACTAGGGCTGGACATGGGCCAGGAGGACCAGGGAGCTAGCTTACCTTTCCTTTGGTACCTAATGTTCACTTTTCTTTTTAAATCAAGAACCACTCTGTGTTTTGATAAAACCTTCCTCTTTAGGGTCATTATTGCTGCTCGGTTCCACATAAGAGCTGGAAATTATGACCTACAGGAGAGCCTACACCATTTGCTTCTGCCAGATGCTCTGACGAGGAGAATATAAGAGGAAAAAAACAGCATCCCTACTATGTGCAAGCCATTCAGAACAAGATGCTACCTGCAATTGTGTCAGACTGGTGACCTGCAGATACAGGACTGAGAGGTCTTTTCTGACTAATTGTTGTTCAGTTGCTAAGTCATGTCTGACTCTTTGTGAGTCAGCGTGGTCTGCGGCACACCAGGCTTCCCTGTCCTTCACTATCTCCTGGAGTTTACTCAAACTCACTACTTACCTTTTTACGTGATTTGATCTTGAATACCAAAAGCCTAGCAGAGCAAGTCTAACCGTCAGGAGTTCTCATAGTCAGTGCTCACCATCTCACATGTGACCCATTTCACAGGTTAATACGATCTACTAGACTCTGGCAGGCAGCTGAATGTACTGCCCTGATTTAGTTCAACCGCCTGTAAAATGTCGTGTTGTCATATTAAACCAAGACCCAAGGCCACTTATTTGGAGAAGGTTGTCAGACTTCCCAAAGGCTCCCAATGGTGCTACTTCTTGCTATCCACTCCCTGTATGATATGTACCATTTGTGTGGGGGCTGGATCTAGTGTTTGCTTCTAACAAATGCAATACAGGGACAATGGAAGAAGTCACCTCCCAGGATAGGTTATATGAGACTGACTGTGTCTTGCCCGCATTCTGCCTTGCTAGTAACCTCGCTCATTTTCTTGCCCTCTTGGCTTGTTCACTTTAGTGAACCAAGTTCCCGTGTTGGAGAGGCCTACATAACAAGGAACTGAGGGTGGTGTCTGGCCAATATTGAGCAAGAAACTATAGTCCTCAAGCCAACAGCTGGTGAGGAGTTGGAGCCAGCCCACAACTACTCAATAAGCTTGGAAGCGGATCCCAACCTCACTCAAGTCTTGAGAGGATGCGGCCAGACCCAACCTTATGAGTATCTTCTAGAGATCCTGGGCTAACCCAGGATTGCGGCTGTGGACAAAGCCCGGAGCAGAAGACCCAGCTAAGTCACACCCAGATTCAAGTTGCTGCTTTAAGCCATTAAGCTATTTGTTACACAGCCAGAAGAGTTCTGGCACCAATTTCAATGGAGGAGTCGGGGTGGGGTTCTCCATGTTGATAAGCAAATCTCTGAGGAGGGTTTTTCCCTCACTGAGCAAGTAATTCTCCGGGACAACACTGAGTATCCTGCAGTTCAACTCCCTCCTGACACTGTTATCCATAGACAGCATCAGATTCCACAGACACAGTCTCAGTCTTGTAAGACTGCCCTGCTCCCTATGACTTCGATGCCAATTCCAACCACCTGTGCTTCTGAATGACTGGCTATAAATCAGAGGTTCCCACAACTTTCTCCTTGTGTCTGATTAGCTTGCTAGAGAAGCTCACAGAGCTCAGAGAAACACATTTACTTACTAGATCACTTGTTTACTATAAAATGATGTAACTCAGGAACAGACAGACTGAAGACATGCAGAGGGCAAGGTAGGGAGGAAAAGCTTAGTGTCCATGCTCTCTCCAAGCTCACTGCTCTGCCACTACTACAAGTGTTCACCAAACGGGAAGCTTCTGAACCCTGTCCTTTCGGGGTTTTTGCAGGGCAACATTACTAGTCATAACTGATTAAATCATTGGCCATTGGCAATTGATTCGACCTCGAGTCCTTCTCTGGAAGTCAGGCGTGGAGCTGAAAATTCTAACTCTTATTACAATACTGGGGCTACTGGCAACCAGCTGCCATCCTAAGTGGGGTCCAAAGCCACCTCAGTAACATAAGAAAAACCCTTTATGGCTTTCTTCCTTTAGGAAATTGCAAATGTTTCAGGAGTTCCGTGCCAGAAATGGAGTTGAAGATCAATATTTATCTTGATACAAACCATGATATCAAAGCAGCTCCAAAGAACTAACACAGTGGTCAAGTAAGACATGGAGCCTCAACCCCTGTCTTCCATTCACCACTCTGTGCTCCACAGCTATTGGCAGCACGGGGTCCCTTAAATCAGCTAGCAGACATCCATGCTATCAAGCTCAGAGTAAAAAGAGTTGTCCTCCTTTCTTGGCTAGACAGAAAGCTTCACAAGCATTAAAATAGCTGCAATTGATCAAAAATTAAACTCAGCAAGATAGAATATAAAAATGAATGCAAGTCACTGGAGTGTTACGCTGGCAATTATTTCTGTGTTCAGGGAAGGGAGTCTGGCTCTTAAAAGGTACTTTCAGAGGTCCACACTGAAGACAAAATCCCTCTCTCTGACCCCACCATCCCTATCAGGGCCAGACTCCTTCCCAGCCCAGCAGGGAGCTGTGGGTGGGAAAGCCCTATATGTGGCCCCACTCAAATGAGCACGTGAAATTGCTGGATCCTCATGTCCATCAGATGTGAGCTGGAAGCAGGGTGGGGGAGGGGAGGTGGGCATGGGGCAGTGGTCCCTACTTCACAAGCTCCCTCAGGTCTCCTGTCTTGATCATCCATCATGACTCCCTTTCCAGTCTTGGCTTGGGCCCAGCCCTTCTGTCCTGTCATCTTTAGAGACTCTGAATAATTCCCTCCCTTCATTTATATTGCTTCTGTGAAGTGTAACTTTATCATGTTCCTCCAGAGCCTTCTTTTTCTAGGTTATATAAATTTAGCCTTCACCCTCCTTTCACAACTTGCCCTCTAATCCTCTTGCTAGTTTATTAATTTTTCTTCATTTCTTACACATATGCACGGGTACACACCCTTTTGCAGGGTAAAAGGGCCATGGGAAACAGGATCAAAAAAAATGTGGAAAATTCACACTGAGAAGGGAGGAAAGAAAGGAAGTTTCTTTATTCTGATAGTGAATGCATGGAAACTCATTTAGGGGAGGTCACAGAATGAATATCATTTGGAAAAGATTATGGTTTTTGAAAACTACAGTTTCTTCCTCAAGATAAACAAACAGTTCTAAGTAAGATGTTTTCAACACATGGAGGAGGGCAAGGGCTAAGAGATTTATTTCCTCTTACATTTCTTTTCCTCCTCCACTCTCTCATCTCTCTCCCAAAATCTCACTGAGCCTCTGACTGATCTCAAACTACTCAAACACACTCCAAGGCATGGAGAGAAACAGAGAAGCCACCTTTCCTGGGGTGAAGGCAAGAACAAGAGTGCTAACTCTAATCTCTGCCTCAGGGTAACCCTTAAAGTCAGCAGAGTTTCTCTGGGTACACAAACCCTCCCTTCTCTGCCTGCAAGCTTCTAACCCATAGGTAAGTGCATTTAGGAGACACTTATAGTTGTTTTACTGCATTACAGAAAACACCTGAGAATCTGTGAATTTATGCCTTGTTTTTATTTTTGTAGAAACCCTCTTGAAACCCAAGTTCTTTTTAATTTACGATTTTTAAAGCTTTGTTTATTTTTTTTCTCCCTTTCCTCTGTCTCCTTAATCTTTCTATTTTAGGGAGCTGAAAATATTTCTGCTACTCAGGACTTAAATGCAGCCCTTCTGGCATTAAAAACTAAGGAGAATGACCGTGTTCCCCCCAGAGTCTTTCTCTTATGGTAGGTTAAAGTCACCCCATCGTGTCTGACTCTTTGTGACCCCATGGACTATAACCCTCCAGGCTCCTCTATCCATGGGGATTCTCCAGGCAAGAATACTGGAGTGAGTTGCCATGCCCTCCTCCAGGGAACTGTCCCAACCCAGGGATTGAACCTGAGTCTCCTGCATTGCAGGCAGATTCTTTACCATCTGAGCCACCAATGAAGCCCCTCATATAGAAGAAGGCAACAAAAGGGACTGTATCTTTTCTCTTTGGGCAAGAGAAGGATTTAGCCAAGAAAACATGAAGTTCTTTAGGGACAAAGAGAGAAAGCAAATGAAGAACCTGGTGATGTTTAGTGTTAGGACAAGCCTCCAAAGAGCAGATGGTGGGTGTTGTTGCCACAGGTTATGTACATGTCTGTGGCAGGCAGAGCAACACATCCCTCCAAAGATGCCCACATTCCAACCCCAGAACCTGTGACCCAAGTCACCTTCCCCAGAGAAACGGACTCTACAGATGGGATTAAGAGGATGAACCTTGAGATGGGGAGGTTGTCCTGGGTTATCCAGGTAGACCGAACAGAATAAGGGTCCTTTGAAGAGAGAGGAGGTGGGGTCAAGGAGGGGAAAGGTGAGGTGAGAGTGGAACCAAAGACTGCACAGATGCACTGTGGAGGCAGGGTCATGAGCCAAGCAAGGCAGGCTTCCAGAAGGTGGAAAAAACCAGGAAACCCTCTCCATTAGAGCCTCTGCAAACAATGAGCCCTGCCACCCCACTTTCCCCCAGTGAGACTTCTGACCTCTAAAACCGTACAGAGTACGTTTGCGTTGCTTTTAGTCACTCAGTTTATGGCAATCTGTTGTAACCAGGCAATCTGTTGTAACCAGGAAATCAATACAATGTCTTTTTCAATTTTTTATTGGGGTAAAAGTCACATAAAACATGCTATGTTAACCATGTTTAACTGTACAGTGCAATGACACTAAGTACATTCACATTGTTAAGCAACTCTCACCATCATCCATCTCCGGAATTTTGCACTTTCCTCAACTGAACCTCACTCCAGTACTCCTGCCTGGAGAATCCCATAGACAGAGGAGCCTGGTAGGCTACAGTCCATGTGGTCACTATGAGTTGGACACGACTGAATGACTTCACTTTCACTTTTCCCTTTCATGCATTGGAGAAGGAAATGGCAACCCACTCCAGTGTCCTTGCCTGGAGAATCCCAGGGACGGGGGAGCCTGATGGGCTGCTGTCTATGGGGTCGCACAGAGTAGGACATGACTGAAGCGACTTAGCAGCAGCAGCAGCAAACTGAACCTCTGTCCCCATTAAACACTAGCTTCCCATTCCCTCCCTGCCCCCACCCCCTCCGCGGGCCCAGCATCACCCAGTGTGTAAGGTAGGTACTATTACTCCCATATACCAGAAGAGAAAAAAAGAGACAAAACTACTCATCCAAGTTCACAGAAACCAAAGCCTGCCTAACTACAAAGTCTCATGCTTGCAGGATAAAGATTCCCTTGAGTGACTATCCTGATGTTTACATTCTGTCCACTAGATGAAGCACAGCATTCACTAGTGACTATGAGCACAGTCAATTCTTATGACTTGCATATTTTTTTTATGGCTCTCATCTGGGCAGTAGTTTGGTTTAGTGAGCTTTGGAGTCAGAGCTCTCACTGAATCCCAGCTCTGGCTGTAAGATCTTGAATAGTATAGCAAAGTGGCTATTGAAATTATATACAGCCTTTGACTCTGCACTCTCAACCCTGGGAATATTGTCCTTAGACGTTAAAGAACCAATCACTTAAGACTATATATATAAGGATGATTCATTTATAGTAGGGAGACAAAAGGAAAGATGAACGCCTACTACACAGAAATGGCTGAATTAATGGGCTAAATCCAAACAATGAATTATGCAGCCATTGGAACCCTGAGCTGGATCTATGTGAGATAACTGGTGAATTCTACAAAATGCTATACCCTGAAAATACAAGATACAGATAAGTGTGTACATATAGTATATATACAGATATATAACAATCCCAGTTTTATAAGTCAATGACAAAACTCCTTGAGATTACATAAGCAAGGGAAAAAGGTATATAATGTATTACAGACAAAATTAAATATCCATTCTTCATTTTTAGCAATGGCAAGGAAATAGTGTTAGATAAATTAGACTGTTACAAGATAAAATAGTTCTGTTGTAACCCCAAAGGAAGTGTTATGCCTAATGGGAAGCACTAGAAACATTCCCATTAAAGTCAAAAATAGAACTTGATGTTGTGCTACAAGTATAAGAAATACAACTGGGTAAGAAAAATAAATAATTCTAAAAGTTGAAAAGGGACATGAAAAATTATTTGCAAGTGCTATGACCATATCAAACTAACTGAAAAGTTACCATCACCAATAAGAGAATTCAAAAAGATATTAGGGCTATAAAAATAGAAATGTCAGCTTTCACATACACAACCACATGGGTGATACAATCTAAGAAAAGACTACATGAATATGGCTACCAAAACAGGAATTAGTGAGAATATGTAGGGCCCCTAAGATAACATTTACAATACTCCTGAAGAACTAAGAAGATTTTTTTTTAAAGGAAACACACACCACGACACATGTGAAACTTCTATAACCTAATTTATAAGTTTAATACATCCCAATTAAAACACCCCAGCTGGGTAGAGGGGAAGATTCTAAAGCTCACATGAAAACATAAATTGCAATAATCAGGAAAACTCTGAAAAAGAACAATGGGAGTAGAGTGAGGGAGGTGGAAATAGTCATACGAGATATTAAAAGTTTTAAAACCTCTTAAAAAAAAACCTTCTATTAGAACAGTATGGTAGTAATATGTTAATAGATTGATGGAAGGGAACAGGAAGTCCAAAGTATACACACACACACACACACACACCCCTATAGAGACTTGAAATCATATGATAAAGATGTCTAAAATCAGTCATAAACTGGTTCAATAAATGATATTGGGATAATTGGAAAACTACCTAAGAATATATAAAGTTGGCTGCAGGTTTCAACTGACACAGTGGGACTGCTGCCAAATGGATTAAAGACTTAAATGCAGATAGTAGTCTCTTACTATTCTTTGTATTTCTGTGTTGTCTGTCGTGATCTCTCCATTTTCATTTCTAATTTTATTGATTTTTTTTCTCTTTGTTTCTTGATGAGTCTGGCTAATGGTTTGTCAATTTTATTTATCCCTTCAAAGAACCAGCTTTTTGCTTTGTTGATTTTTGCTATGGTCTCTTTTGTTTCTTTTGCATTTATTTCTGCCCTAATTTTTAAGATTTCTTTTCTTCTATTAACTCTGGGGTTCTCTATTTTTTCCTTTTCTAGTTGCTTTAGGTGTAGAGTTAGGTTATTTGACTTTTTTCTTGTTTCTTGAGGTATGCCTGTATTGCTATGAACTTTCCTCTTAGCACTGCTTTTATAGTGTCCCATAGGTTTTGTGTAGTTGTGTTTTCATTTTCATTCATTTCTATGCATATTTTGATTTATTTTTTGATTTCTTCTGTGATTTGTTGATTATTCAGAAGGGTGTTGTTCAGCCTCCAAATGTTGGAATTTTTAATAGTTTTTCTCCTGTAGTTAAGATCTAACCTTAGTGCATTATGGTCAGAGAAGATGCTTGGAATAATTTCGGTTTTTTTGAATTTATCAAGGTTAGATTTATGGCCCATCCAGCACCACCTCTTATCTTTTAATCAGTATCAGTGTTTAATCTTCTGGTATCCAAAAAGCACTCATGGTATGCTGAGACCACTCCCCTACTAATACATACACGTCTTGTGCATATTGGTACCTATATGCTATGTGTATTTGAAAGCAGTGATGACGTAGGACTTTAAACTCTGCTTTTCATACTAAGGATGATTGGGGAAGAAATGCGTAGTGTAGCCATGGAAGTATTGATTTTTCCGTCAAAACTTTTCTCAACTTTTCCCTCACCTCACTGAATGTCAGAAAGCTGAATCATTAATGAAACCACTCCACCTTATTTCCCACATCAGTTCATCAATAATTATACTATTTACTTCTTTCCATGCCCAGTACCACCAGTAGAAGTCATGCCTGCGTATTCTTTCTTACTGGAACTACTGCAAAAGCCTCCTGAATGATTTCTCTATTTTCTTTACAGTTTTCTTGTGATTCCTTCACAGCCAGGAGCCAGGGGAACCAAGTTAAGCTATAAATCATATGCTAGGTGAGGTGAAGTAGAGTGTGTATTAATAGATAACAATAATTAATAAATATTAAAAATGTAGGTCCACTATTGTAGTTTCAATAATAGCATATCATAATAACATAACAATAGCATATACTATATAACATTAAAAAAAATAAGATTATGGCACCTGGTTCCATCAATTCATGGCAAGTAGATGGGGAAACAATGGAAACAGTGGCAGATTTTATTTTCTTGGGCTCCAAAATCACTGCAGAGAGTGACTGCAGTGTAACATTAAAAGACGCTTGCTCCTTGGAAGGAAAGTTATGTCCAAGCTAGATAGCACATTAAAAAGTATAGACATCACTTTGCTGACAAAGGTCCATATAGTCAAGCTATGTTTTTTCCAGTAGTCATGTGCAGCTGTGAGAGCTGGGTCATAAAGAAGGCTGAGTGCTGAAGAACTGATGCTTTTGACCTGTGGAGTTGGAGAAGGTTCTTGAGAATCCCTTGGACTGAAAGGAGATCAAGCCTGTCAATCCTAAAGGAAATCAGTCCTGAATATTCATTGGAAGGACTGATGCTGAAGCTGAAACTCCAATACTTTGGCCACCTGATGCAAAGAAACTAACTCATTGGAGAAGACTCTGATGCTGGGAGAGACTGAAAGCAAGATGGCATCACCCACTCAGTGGATATTAGTTTGAGAAAACTCTGGGAGATAGTGAAGGATAGGGAAGCCTGGCATGCTACAGTTCATGGGGTTGAAAAGAGTGGGACATGACTCAGCCACTGAACAACAATAATAATTGTTTTAGCATTAAAAATAAATTCAATTAAATAATTATTTGATTGATTTACCATGTGTTTGTGTGTCTAAAAAAAATGATAACAATATACAAAGTAGTTTTGTCTGTCAAACACTTTCTGTCTCCATAACCTGAGGTAGTTTATTTAGGCTCTTTGCAACTTACTTTTCCATTTGTAAAATAGGGTTAATAAAACAATCATGGAGAGACTTGAAGAGATATTTCAAGTGGAATACTTCTCATAGTACCTAACAGTACCTTACATACAGTAAGTACTCAATGATGCTAGATATTGTCATCATTCTCCACTGTGTCCTTAGTATCTAGAAGAATGCCTAAAACAAGAATCAGGGGTCCAATATCAATACTGTTTGAATGGATACACGAGTGAAAACAGCACAAGGAGGTAGCAAGCCAGAGTTCCAGATTCCTGGCTTCCTGGAGACTTAAGTAAAAGAAGATAGACAGTAGTGGAACACTTAGATGGTGGCAGAAAGCAACAGGATAATTGTCCTGAAGCAGTATGGTGTTTTTCTACCTGGCCAGTTGTTCTTCAAAGTGATTCTGATTTCAGCGGAAGGATCCCCAAACCCCAAACCTTTTTCCCCATAAGAAACCCCCGCATCTCTTCACTATTATCAGAAGTCTGCTTTTATTCTTCCTAAATTAACTCCCCCATTCCACAATCAGAGCTAATCTGCCCCACATAAAATTATTTAGAAGACTCAACACCTTAGTATAATGTTTTGTTGCAACATAAATTATATCAGACAGTTTCCTCTTGAGTAGCAATAAGGGTTTATCAGGAAAAGGAAGAGAATAGATTTCTGGAGGAATGGAGATTTCTCTTAAGGGGAAAAGAGATGAGCAAGAACCAAGGCACAAACCGTCAATGACGAACTTCCAAAGCTTCATATTTTAACCCCGGGTCAGACCTATCCATCTTCATTTGTACGTTGACAAATAGTATCTTGCACAAAAGTTCATGAAATTCTGAGTCTGTTTCAACCTGGGTGGCCACACAGATTTACGCTAGTGAGACCTGAAGTTAAAGTCAGACCAAATATTTAGGCAAGCATGCTCAATTTGGGCACTCTTGCTTTGTTACCTGGTTGGACCATTTAAACTTTCCATGAAGCCTTTTTTTCCCTCTTGGAAAATAGTATAGATGTAATCTCTCTGATTCCAACATCAAGATCGTATAAGGATAAATGTGCTTGGTTGTTCAGTTGTGTCTGACTTTGTGACCCCATAGTCTGCAGCCCACCAGGCTCCTCTGTCCATGGAATACAAGGAAGAATACATGAGCGGGTTGCTATTTTCTACTCCAGGGGATTTAAGGATAAATGTGCTTGGTTGTTCAGTTGTGTCTGACTTTGTGACCCCATAGTCTGCAGCCTACCAGGCTCCTCTGTCCATGGAATACAAGGAAGAATACATGAGCGGGTTGCTATTTTCTACTCCAGGGGATCTTCCCAACCCAGGAACTGAACTGTGTCTCTTACAGCTCCTGCAAGCTGATTCTTTACCACTGCGACATCTGGGAAGCCATGTAAGGATAAATAGGACCCCCATCCTGATTTACTGAATGTAATAAAAGACTGTCCAAGGAAGACAAAAACTATCACTCTTTGGTATTTGATTTGAAATTCTGGAAGTGTAAGCCTATACCAAAGTATGTATATAGTCATGACTTATTAATTATGTACATGTAGGGAAAGGGTTCAGTTCAGATCAGTCACTCAGTCATGTCTGACTCTTTGTGACTCCATGAACCACAGCGCACCAGGCCTCTCTGTGCATCACCAGCTCCCAGAGTTTATCCAAACTGATGTCCATTGAGTCGGTGATGCCATCTAAACATCTCATCCTCTGCAGTCCAAGGGACTCTCAAGAGTCTTCTCCAACACCACAGTTCAAAAGCA